>WHVA01000383.1:0-113377 GCA_015179125.1 Gautieria morchelliformis | reverse complement strand
GGAAGGCAGAGCGTCTGCCGACTCTACCATTGCTGAGCCCAAATTTGGTATATGTTGTTCAAAGGGCCAGATACACCTTAATTGTTGATGGAACCTCCAGAACCACTAAAGACTCTTTTGGTCAGCCAAGACAGGCGTGGCAAACAGTTTAGAGAAAAGATTCGGAACTATAATGCTGCACTGGCATTCGTCTCTGTGGGAGTGAACATAGATGACAAGGTCGTGAATAGACCTGGCCATATGTCTTCAAAATTCAGGGAGGCCTCTATCATATTCATGGCGCTCTTCTTCCTACTCAGGGTCAGGATAGGCCACCCAGCTATGCGCAGCTCTACTTTATGATCCAGCAGAGGCTTTGCGACGTAGGGAGGCCAATAACAGTTTTGATCCTTTGGATTCAGATGTTTTAAGTGACCTCCAAGAAATGATGCAGGCTCACAATCCATTGGTTCCAATCTATCAGCAGGCGATGGAAAGGCTTAGGAACCAGCCAGATAGGTTGACTGTGGAGGCCAGACTCACCTACAGAGCACATACAGACCAGAGAAGATATAATATTCCTACAGCGGATGAGATTGCCATTGTGCTCCCTGGAGAAGGTGTGCCTGGAGGCACTAGAGACATTGTCATTCAGCTTAGAGGTGGAGAACTGCAACGAATTCAGGCCGAACATGCTTTGTATGCACCACTACACTATGTGCTTCTCTTTCCCAGAGGTGAATCAGGCTGGGATTGGGACATTCCACGGATAGACCAAGCTCTTCCACGACAAGGCCAGGAGGGGGAGGAGGAGGAGGACCCTTCAAGTGACAGGCGTGTGACCATGTCAAAATACTATCGTTATCGTCTTTTTCCAAGGGAGGGTGAAGCTGAAACTCTCTTCCTAGCTGGCAAGCTCTTTCAGCAATACATTGTGGATGCTTGGGCAGCGACTGAACAGCAGAAGCTAAATTGGATCAAATACCATCAACACGAGCTGCGAGCTGAGGTCTACAATCAGATGATTGATACATTTGGACCTGAGGACAATCAGGCCAATCCAGCTAACTTGGGACAAAAGGTCATCTTGCCTGCTACATTTACTGGGAGCGCCAGGGATATGAACGAGAATTTTCAAAATTCAATGGCAATCACTAGGAAGCATGGTCCAGCAGATGTCTTTGTGACAATGACAGCAAACCCCCAGTGGAAAGAAATCAAAGATGCTCTCAAGCCAGGCCAGATCCCAGTGATCGTCCTGACTTGGTTGCAAGGGTTTTTCATCTCAAGAAGGAGCAATTGATCAAACGTATCATGAAGGATGGTATCCTTGGTCGCACAGTTGCACGTGTCCATGTGATCGAATTCCAGAAGCGGGGGCTCCCTCATATGCACCTTCTTATATGGTTTAAGAGGAGGATAAGATCAGGACACCAGAAGCTGTGGATGCTTTGGTTTGGGCTGTGTTTCCTGATCAGCAAGAGCATCCAAGGCTCTACAAATTAGTTTGTGATCTAATGACTCATGGCCCCTGTGGACAAGCGCGTCCTCGGGCTTCTTGCATGACAGAGGGCAAGTGTTCTAAACATTTCCCAAAGGAATTTCGTGAGGTGACATCTGTCACTGAAGATGGCTATCCACAGTATCGCCGTCCTAATGATGGCAGACAGCATAATGTCAGAGGCAACATCATGGACAACCGCGACGTGGTTCCCTATTGTCCCACCCTCCTCTTGGAATTTGAATGCCATATTAATGTGGAACCCACATTCAATGTGCGCTCTATCAAGTACATTCACAAGTATATGTACAAGGGGCCTGACAGGACCACAATGACCATTAATAAGGAGAGGGATGAGGTTAAACAGTACCTCGATGCACGCTATGTCAGCTCACATGAAGGTGCTTGGAGACTGCTGGAATATAAAATGCATGTTCAGGTCCCTCCTGTCATGGCACTTCCAGTCCATTTGCCAGGCCAGCACAATGTGATATTTGATCCTCATATGGATCCAGGCATGGCTTTGCAGATGGCAGAGGATGCTAAGACCATGCTCATGGCCTATTTTGAAGCCAATGACAGATATCCTGAGGCACGTGAACTACTCTATGTGGAATTTCCTGAGCACTATGTTTGGAAAAAGCAAGCCAAGCGGTGGCAACCTCGCCAGCGGGGTTTCAGTCTCGGTCGCCTTCATTTTGCAAGTCCAGCCTCTGGAGAGCGCTTTTTCTTGCGAACCCTCCTTACAGTTGTCAGAGGCGCAACGTCATTTGAGGAGCTTAGATCATTTGATGGTGACCTTTGTCCTACTTACAAGGCTGCATGCCTGGCAAGGGGCCTGTTAGAAGATGATTCAGAGTGGACACAGTGTCTTCAGGAGGCTGCACATATACAAACAGGTTTCCAGCTCAGGAGGTTATTTGTCACTATTCTCCTTCGGTGTAACCCTGCTCGGCCTGCTCAAATCTGGGAGGAGTTTCAGGAGCATATCTGTGATGACCTGGAGTATCAGCTTCAAAATAGGCATGGCATTCACCATCCTACCAATGATCAAATCTATGACTTTGGTCTCTTTCTCATTGACAAGATCATACGTCAGGGGGGGAAGTCTCTGGATGAGTTCCCAGATATGCCACAGATAATGGGGCACTGGGAGGGATTGGTTGGGAACCGTTGGATAGCTGAGCAGCGGGACTATGACCCAGCTACAGAGCTGGAAAAAGCCGCCACCAATATTGACAAGCTTAATGCAGAACAGAGGCGTGTCCATGATGAGATCCTCCATTCAGCCATAAATGGAGAGGGTCTTCTGTTCTTTGTCAATGGCCCTGGTGGTACAGGCAAAACTTTTACCTGGAACACCCTGGCTCATTCTATCAGAGGAAGGGGTCTTATTGTCCTATGCATTGCATCTTCAGGAATTGCAGCATTGCTTCTGATTGGGGGCAGAACATCACATGCTATGCTCAAGATTCCAATTCTGATTCATGAGGGTTCTCTATGTGACATCAAAAGAGGCTCACCATTGGCAGAACTTCTCAAGCAGGTCCATTTGATCATATGGGATGAGGTGCCTATGCAGCATCGTCATGTAGTTGAAGCTGTCGACAGAACCTGCAGGGATGTCCTAGAGCGTCCAGATCGTCCATTTGGTGGTATTACTGTGGCTTGGGGTGGAGATTTCCAGCAAACTCTGCCTGTTGTTCCTCGAGGTAACAAGGAGGAGATCGTGGGTGCTTCTATCCAAAGATCCCCTTTGTGGCATCATGTCAAGGTCCTCCATCTTACTCAAAATATGCGAGTCGACCCTCATGATCCCCAGAGTGAACAATTTGCTCAGTGGCTCTCTGATGTTGGTCAGGGAAAGGATCTCCCTTTGGACAATTCATTCACACTTCCTCAGCACATGATCTGTGGACCACAGGTGTCAGATCTCATTGCAGCTATCTATCCTAACATTGGTACTGGGGAGGCACTCCAAGACAAATACTTTTTGGAACGTGCCATCCTTTGCCCTCGCAATATGGAAATGGATGAGATTAATGCTGAGGTGCTCAATGTATTCCCTGGGGAGGAGCGTCTCTATCCCAGTGCGGACTCAGTCAAAGGAAATGAAGATGGCAACGTGTATCCTGTGGAGTATCTCAACTCACTCAACATGGGTGGGCTTCCTCCATCTCAACTCAGGCTTAAACCTGGAGTGGTACTCATGCTTCTTCGGAATATTGACCTTGGTCGTGGACTCTGCAATGGTACAAGGTTGCGTCTCATCAATATGACCAACAGGGTACTCTTTGTGAGGATCATTTCAGGACCATTTGCAGGAGAGACTGCATTTATCCCTAGGATTACAGTGACACCCACCTCAGACCAATTGCCATTTGAGCTCCAGCGTCGCCAGTTTCCTGTCAGGCTGGCCTTTGCCATGACTATCAACAAGTCTCAAGGGCAGTCTCTTGGCACGGTAGGCATAGACTTGCGATACGTGGTATTTTCACATGGACAGTTGTATGTTGCAGTGTCAAGAGGCACTAATTGGAACAGAGTCCATATTCTTTTAGGGGAGGGGAACAAAACTTCTAATATTGTATACAAAGAAGTGTTGCTGAAGCCTGATTAAATATGTATTTCCATTTGTATTTAATGTATGTAGTTTCATTTCACCAAATAATTCTTTGATTCTATTAACTACCCATGTGCAATGTTAACCCTAAATAACCCGGTGCGAAGCACGGGTCTATTGGCTAGTTCTATGTAAAAGAATTAGCGTTACCAATACAACGTCGAGGCATGATGGCATCAGATAGGCACGGACGAGTAATTGACGCTTGGGCTCTTGCCAGGAATTGGTCATTACATCCGATTTGCTTGGGCGGAATGGAACCCAAGGTCCATATAAACTTGTCGTGTAGGCACAGTGGGTACTCATCGACGAGTCACAGTGCACTGTCAGCGCGACACCACATGAAAACCAACTGTGACAGAGCTCACTGATTTATATCAGGATGTCACATCTGCGGCATGTTACCTACCAAGGTGAGAACGCGAGGAAACGAGATTATATGAGAGATCTAGGCTGTCCAGCTCAATACCCAGAGTTGGCACGTGGCTGTAATTCTATAGCGTGCTGGATAATCTCAGCAGAAATATCAACTCGTGTCAATGTTGCTGGATACGGGGACACAAGACATTTCTCGTTTTGGCTGCATGTCCTGTACGACGTGAAAAGAGATCGTATGAAATTTAAACATGGATCACAACGACATGGTAACCGCGATATTGTGCATTCGATGTATCGGATGTGACCGGTGGCCGAGGCAAGCCCAGGAAGCTACTGAGGTGATCTGCTACGTGGTTGCAGTTTCATTTAGTATAATATTATTAGAATGGCAACAGTGCGACCTAGCGAGAATAAACGGTATTGGACGCATGGCATATTTTTGCAGTCGTGCGTGACATTGCATTCCCTAAGTTTGTTGAAACATGGAAGCACACAAGTGACGCACGTAGAATGTTGGCCATGACCCGCGTCCTGCTATCCGATTCTGATTCCCTGTCGCAGGGCGTGCACGATGTTGACGAGGAGGGCCATCATGATTCCGGTCGCCTTACAGTACAAGTCACAGATGTACATGAGCGGAGCATGGCTTGTTGTTTTCTTTGGCTAGTGGTAACATGGCTACAAAGCGGTTCGACCAAGCACACGTGGAGTGGAAGGCGGAATGTATCAGCGCAGCCAAACCTCATTTTGTGTTCTACGTCTTGCTCTCGAATCCATCACCGCGCATTCACCTCGTCAGCTATTCTATTCAAGATCGTGACGGCACCCACCCCCATATCATAGCGTTATGCCCGGAGTTGCTTCCGTAGTCAACGAGAAAAACCACTAGACTTCAAAGACAGCCTTCGAGACTGCGGGCGGGGCGTGAGTCGTGTTGAGTGGCGGTGGCAACGCGCTACGACTTGAAGTGCACAAAAGCTGGTGAGCAGAAGCCCTTGTCCGCTAGACAAGGGAAAGTCACGCTTGATTAGAAGGCGGCTGGAAGCTGGTCCAGACTAGTATTCGGCCTTGGATATATATAGCTCGGCACAGCTTATTATGTAATGGAGAGCTCGGCTAAAAGCTAAAACCGAACCTCAGCAGTCACCGCGTTTTAGGGCTTGGTAATCGTGGTCGGAATAAGGCTAGTCTGATATAGAAGCGCCAACTCCTAGACATTAGTGGGTACTCGTGATCTACGATGATGTCGGCGCCGCGGACGTCTAAATACCTGGGGCTGGGTTCAATCTTCTGCAACCCCATGTCCTCAATCTTCAACATAGGATCACGAGTACCCAGGGTAACCCCACATCGTCGGTTGTCGGATTCTGTCATAGTACGGCTAAATCAGACCGACGCTTGATCCCGATCAGACTTCAGCCATGTGTGGCCACGCGGCAACACATGCAAGGGTATATGATTGCTCGTTCCCGGGCTGAACTTGGAAAAATTTGGAGAGCAGCGACTTAACAATATATTAGTCACTACTAGTACTAGTAGAATTCTCTGAAGTCCTTTCGGATCCCGACCTTATGTAATTAGAGTACACTCGTTCTTCCTCTCTCACCACCACCACCATGACCGTGATGTGTTCGCCCCGTGTGGGCCAGTAGCACTGGGTGGGCACATCACGGTCATGGACATGTCTGCTTTTTGCTTTTCGTGCCCCACAGCGCGCGCACACCGCACCTCACGGACCACGGTGCGTGGGGGAACGGCGAGAGCGGCGATGGCACAGGGAAGGGCGCGGGCGCGTGAATGTGCGGGGCCATGTGCGTGTGCGCCGCCGGGTCCAACGTGTCATTCAGAGAGGGTCTTGCGCCAGATGTATGTCAGTGACTACCACCGCCATTCTTACCGATTCCGACGTCCCCCAGGGCTCTACGACCTTCTGTCCTCGCCTCCTCTTGATCGATTACAAGAGTAAATCCAACAGTGCATATAAGTATGTCTTAACCATCTCAAACGCCATATAGGCAAATTTGGCTCTTTATCCCATATCAATGCTCTCAATGTTGGTGAAGAAGATGCCCCGGTCGATTCGACGTGGTCAGCTCCATTTTTGACATTCGCTCTTCATTTCCAACCTAGAAAACCTCAGGACAGGGCCTGTTTCGGAGCATCTCCAGGACCCCATCCTGCAGAGCTCATATCCGCCTTGACGCTGGGGAGGATGAAGAGGATGAAGATGACTTAGATGTGGAAATGGACGAAGGCGAGCACGATTCTGTCCCCGATCTCACTTCCTCCATTCGCTTTTGGTCCGACTATTCATGCATGTTTTACCATCCTCGCGGTCTCCACCACATCCCAGACCCTGCAGAGTGGGAGCGCGAAGCTGGATGGCCACATGTGTCGAGAGGTTCCACGCGTACAACACGGTGAGTTCACTTCACTACCCATATGGAAAAATTCCATGAGACTGACAAGGGATGCATATACCCAGAATCAGGCTGTGCTGGAAGACTCCTTCAGACTATTTGCAGAAGAGTGCCACTTGTTACAGGTATGTCTTCTGCCGCAGGCCGCTTGTGCTCATCGCTTAATCGGACACGTCCTTAGGGTGTCCAGCTGTGCATGGACACGCCATCTTTCGGCTCCTTTACAGTGTCACTTCTTTCCCGGTTCCGTGACGAGTACCCCAAACTCCCTGTCCTCAGCTTCTGTTCGCTCTCGCGGCATGATCCTGCTGAAGTCAATTTAGAGAATGTGGGTTGCGTGTCTCTTATAGCCAGTTTCGCTCTGATTGATACTACGAACATATTAGACACCAGGTTGCGTGAATGCCTTGAATGATGCATTAACACTCAATGAATTGGCGGCGTTATTGACACTGGTCGTGCCCTTACAATCTCCCACCACATGGTGTCGCAGACCGTGGAGTGAACATCTAAAGGTCGATGTGTGTGTTTGTAGCCATCTTATTTACCTAGGCTTAATCCCGCTTGAGACAGTTCACGCATCCCTAGCACACCTCCGCTCTCCTTGTGGCCCACATTGAAAGTTCCACGCTTCCCCTCCGGTACATCAGAATCCATGCACAAAACCTCGTATACCTAAACACCGTCTCGCCTCAGGTTAAACGCTTCAGTGCCCTCCTCTACAGACCTTGCATCCCTCTGCGCACAGCTTAACTGGCGTGGTAACACACCTTTCATCGCGTTATCCGGTGCATTTCCTGTAACCCCATCTCCTCCCGCTCTCGAAATACTCATTCGACTATTCACACCCTGCCTCACTGCCCAAGGTACATACTTTCTGATGGCTCTGTCATAGTTGCTGATACGTGTGAAAGGACAAGAGTTCAGTGCCGTTTGCACAGCGGGATGTGTACCGGGGCCTAGACGCACGAGAGAAGGCGGCTGTCCAGAGCTGGGTTGTGGATGCAGAGTTGGCGGTGGGTTCGGATATGGGTCGCTTGGGTCGTGGCGAACAACCCGCATGTTTTCAGGGTGTGGGGAAGGCAGTGGAAGGGCTCTTAAGGTAGAAAAGAAAATTCTATGGGGCGGTGTGGACATGATGTAGCTATGACGCATCGCGTTGAGGTGCTACCTATTAGAGTAATGGAACTACTTTTATCTCCACCCATCTGCCTGGTTTCAAGGGGCTCAAGTATAATCAGATTAGGACTACTTGCGAGGCTTAAACATGGATGTAGGTAATAGCATCGCAAATACACGATATGCGCGGGCACAATTTGACAAGTTCATAAAAACTTGTGCTCAGAGGAGGCGGGTTGGTCAGGCTGTGATGAGCTCACATGTTATGATGCTGAATACCTATATTGTTTGGACCTACGAACGAGGACTAACATCTATGAAGGTATCTAAACTGAACGCAAGGCACGCCATATTCATGATCCGAGTACCCCGACTGATCACAGCCCGAGCACCCACTATAACCCCGCTAGATCTCACCTACTCGTGAGAATTCCCACCACGATTACGAACCCCTAAAACGCGGTGAATGAAAGGAGTACAAGGAGCGCAGCCACCGCACTTTGAACCAAAAAATCTCCTTAAGAAATTTGAGTAAAACTCAAAATATCTTCTGAGTATTTGCCAAATATCTCCTATCGAGATATTTAGCTTATATGTGAGCCAATATTCCAAATATTATCCAAGTCTCGGCCGGGGATATATATGGACTTGTTATTTTTGCTTCAGTGCATAGTAGTGTAAGTAATATATATATCTTATACATAATTCTATGTTGCGCGTCATCACCCTCGACGCGTTGTTGACGCGTCACTGTTGCACAAAAAGTCCAACGTGCCGACTGCTACAGTTGTACCATACCGTCAACATGCCATCCATACGTTCACGCATCCCTGCACCCTGCCACTGCACAGACTGCAGGGGGCACTTGCTTCAGATCCCTCACACCCGTGAGCGTCACCTCAAGGCAGACGAGGTAAACCACGCACTCGAGCGCAGACGCCAAGCCGTGGCCCGCCAAGCTTTGAGAGACAAGTCTGCGATGAGATCTTCTCCTTATGGTCATGATATAGCCTCGATGCACGTGAGATCATCAGGGAACGCACGTCATGAGGCATCAATCACCACGATCGGCGGCTTTGACTTTGAGCAAGGCCAATCAGGTAAGGATAAGCCCAGAATAGGCATCTTTGATGTTCCAGCAAGTGAGGGAGATGGAATGGATTGCTGGAGTCACGATATGCAGGATACGCACAGCGAGAGCGAAGGTGAGCCCGGCCTACAGGAAAGCACAGCTCCTAGTGGGCCATCTCCATTGACCAAATGGCCACAGAGGCACATGGCAGTGCAGCTGACTCTGAGCTTTTATCTATGGCTGGGTCTCGGGGACCAACTGTGGACTTTTTTTCTGATGACTCGCTTTCTAGCTCTTTTGCTGGGTATCATCGACCTCCATTGGTTTGTTTTTCTTGCCTTTGCCTCTCTTGTTCTTTGGGGCTGACTTTTCCTCCTCTTTTTCCTTCTTTGCGGAATGCGCGCTGACCTGCTCGGTCAACTCACCGATTATCTCATCCATATGCTCCATACGTCCCTCGATCTTGACTAGGTCCTGTTCCTGGTAGCGGCAAGTTCTTCATGGGCCGTTTGAAGAGTTTTTATTTGTTGCTGTATGTCCTCCCCAATGTTTATGGCCTTTTTGACGTGATTCTCAAGCGCCGGCAACGAAACCGACTCGAGGATGTGACCATTCGACTTCATTGCGGCAACTGTAGCCTGCAGTTCTGTCAGCGCATCGGTAAGACTTTTCACACCCGTTATTCCTTTGTTGCCTGCTAATACACCTTGCTGGACCCTCACAGACCCAGCCACTGACCCGGAGGAAGCACCAGCTAGGATCAGTGCTGGACGCATGAAAGTGCGTTTCGGTTTCGGTGAGATAGACCTATTCTCATCTTCAGCTGCTTCCTCTTCACCTCTATCTTTGTCCAGCTTTCTTTTCAATGACCTAGAAGCCGGATGCGGTGGGAAAATCGCGCCAGTACGGCGCGGCGTAGCAAACGGCTGTTTAGGCATCAGGAAGAAGATAAATCACCCTTTCAACGATTAAGTCACACTAGGTAAGCTGTATTTACTTATATAGTTCTACTCATACCTTCTGCAGAAGGTACTAACCTTTTTGAGACAACTCCACTCAACGTCCGCTGCGCACACGCACGCGCGTGCCTTCATTCTCAGCTCTCCCTTCGTCTCAGATCCATGTGTATATTATTATTGCACACTGCAGGTGGCCAGTGCATCAGAACAATTTATTTTATTTTATTTTTCATTGTCGAGCGTGATCAGCGGCTGGAGCGGCGGCCCCGCTAAATATTATTTTACCAGAATTATATTAATAATAAATATATTGGGGCGATCCTTGGTTAATATGTAGCAGGAACGCGGTAAGAACGTCGACATTTACCCAAGTATCGAGTCCGCGCTATTCGGTGAAAACGTTGAGGATATCCCGTAGATACGTAGAATATCATCTGGATTTCTAAGTCAGGTATTTAAAGCAAAGTGCGGTGGCAAAGTACCTAGCGCAGCAAAGTACCTTGTACTCTGCAAGACAAAGGTCTTGTGTATTTATGGCAGCGACTGAAGTCACTGCAGAGTATAGCACGTTGTATAGCTCAAATTATCCCGTCGACGAGGATATTTCGAAAGCCGCTAACAATACCTCCGCTCAGCCCGCATGGCTGATGCATGGTTCTCGCCGAGAACCATGCATACGCCATGCGCACCCGCACCGTACTGAGGCTTTCAGTTGGTTCCGGGACACGCACACGGGCCCTGCGCACCGTACGGGGAGGCGGCGGACGGTGCACGTGCACCGGACAACTTTGCGAGACATGATAGATGATGTGTAGACGCAGTCGGAGTCTACGCATCATACTTATCCACGCACCCCCACGTCGACGGTAGAGACGACTCCCCAGACTGTAGGCGTGCTCCATTATTTCTGTCGATGCTCTAGCCCAGCATATGTCATTCTCGGCGATGCCTCATGTCATGGCATATTAATCGACTCTGATATCGTGGGCATGACCTCCTTTCGACTGCGGGCGTATGGCCAGAATTTCAGACTCCGAGATTGGGCACGTCCGTTTTCAGATGTTGGCCAGTCCTTTTGCTAAAAGGACTGGCCCACGGAAGTCTGGCCATACACCCGCATCTTGTGTCGTGATACCTGACATTGACATGGAATATTCCAAGTGTCCGAGCGTACCAGAATGGGTGTGCCTCTGGGCTGCCAGGCTCTTTGCGTGCCGGACCATGACGTCGCAATAGGAGGTACGTGGATTGACGGGGTCTTGGCTCCGTCGAATATCGTAAGTCGTGAAGTTGAGCCTACAGGTCTTGTGGCGATAGAGTCGATTGTTGCGTATGAGAATGGACTCACGGTCGTACTCGGTAAGCTCAGTTTCATTGCCATCATACTCTAGACCGCGCATGCGGCCGAGCAATGATCTTTGAGACAATTGTAAAAATTCTGGAAAGGAATTAGGGAAGGAGGCCTGGACATTATTCACTGAGTCTTTGACTCAGCTCAAGAGCAGGGTCTTGAGGTCGATTGCGGAGGAAACGGCCAATGTCAAGGGGGATTTTCTGCAACGACGAGACGTGATATCGCTCTTTGGGGTCGGTTTGTCTGCCTCCAGCGAGACGTGATGGCTGTGCGTGCGTTCCGGTAGCATCCCTTCAAGTGCCTGAAACAGGTGGGTGATGTTGCGCATGTGAGACTCGCGCCGGTCAATCTTGGTCATTCCGGAAGATGACGCTGCTTTGGAGACACGAGGGTAGCGCCGTTGGGCTTTCCGGTGTTCAAGTTCCCCCTAGAAATATATCTAGTGTTGGGTGTTTGAGGCAGGGCATTATCCTACAGTTTGCGTTGAGTAAGAATCGGTCGTCCCAGTGACGGATTGTAGTAACATAGTCGCCAAGGACATGCAGGCTGGGCATGCACAGGCTGAAAGGCGCGTTTTACAGGAATCGACGAACCAATGAAGGGGGGTGTAGTTGAGGTCATGTATTCTCATATCTAATTACAAGTGATTGTGCGCACTACATGCAACCCGCGCGAGAGTGAAGGGGTTACAACAATGCATACATGGTCACTGTCGCCGCACCCTGGGCCCCCTGGCAAGCCGTTCAGAATCTGCCATCTAGGCCCCATTCTTCCATATGAAAGCCTTTCTTCCCCACCCTGACAAATCATTACAACATCGCTATCAGCGTGGCGAACATAGGCAGGATCGCCAGATGCCTACCGTTCATCCTCACCCTGGTCAGACGCTCCATCAAGTGTATCACCCTGGCGAGAGTCTCCAATAATGGAAGTCATCTGCCATTCTTGCAGACCCTAGTCAGACCCTACAACATCACTGGCATCTTGGTGACTATTCCTGGCAAGGCCGGCACATATGTGCAAGGTTTGCAGATATGCGCAAAGGGGACCGTTATATATAAGCCAATGTATAGCGGTGGCAGATTACTATGTGGCAGACTGGCGTACCTGAGATCCCTGGCGGCGCTGGCAAGATAAGAGCTTGCCGTTTTAGTTCCGTTCTGCTGATGTCCTCATCCCAACCCAACCCCCATTTCCTCCTCCCCCGAGCGCAATTGGCAGCTCGACTGTACTGAGTATTGATGTGAGAGGTCCAATTACCTTCGGCTTCTTCTTCTCAGTGGAATTCCAATGATGACACAGGATAAAGTCTCGAGGGCCGCCCATACCCTGTTGCGCGGCGTCCGCCACTGTACCGCCCCACCGACGCAGCCACCCCAGAAGTCCGGTCAGGGGTTTAGGAATAGGTATTTGCATCACAACCACGATGAAAGCCTCATGATAACACATGTCAGGTCGGGCTATGTTACATATACCGGTTTTGATTGTTTCGCTCGTTGGGTACATAGCCAGGATAGCCTATGTACCCAACGAGCGAAACAATCAAAACCGCGGAGAGAGAGAAGCTGGGAGGTCCGCAGCGGCTCCACTCCCCGAGACTGCTGCAGGCTCGTCGAGTAGGATGCCGCTTAGCACCACCATCTGGGGCCGAGAGAATGCCAGGTTCTCTGCCCACTATATGCTCGACGTGCAGAGCTGCTGATAATAAGAGGCAGGGAGGAATTGCCGCTTGAAGTCCTCGTCCTCGGCACAGAATCCAGGCTGAGCGGGCTCTGGATTATATCTGGCAGTGCCCAGCCTGTGATTACTGCAGCAGTGCGTCGAGCTAGTACCGGCAAGGAGAAGGTAACCCGCAACATTTCTTTTAAACATCCAGAAATAATCAATCCCAATGCGGCTTGGCAAAATGGCCGATGTTTATCGATCCCTCATACTCTATAGAGTATGAGGGATCGATAAACATCGATCCAAGTCACCTGCGGTCCTGGGGCCCTGCATAGCATGTTTCAGACGATACCAAATTTTTATCCTCTGTGTAATTCAATTCAACCAAGTGTTATAATTACTTTACTAGTGTCATTCCGGGGGATCCCCTCGCGCTTGAAATTGCTCCATATCGCTGAATCTGCATGTACCTGTATCTAGACATGGGATTAGCATGACGCCTGGCAAGGACTGTTTGATCCGGCATTATTCATGTGTCAGGCCCTGTTTCCCTCAGAGTTTTCTTTAGCACATCTCTAGTACCTATTGCTACAGTAAAGATCAATGCTCGGGGGAGAAGGAGCGGAACGTAATTTGATCGACTTCTTGACAGTTGGGGGATGAACAGAGTCATCTGGATCGCAAAAGGGAAGAAAAGGCCGCTGGATTCGCGGACGACGGTGAATCTTCCAATCTGACGAGTGAAGCGCTCCATTGTCATCAGCGGAAATGAATTTACGACCGGGTGGCCTGAGTAGAATACGACGTGCAGTAGAAAAAAAAAAAACAATACATTTGATCAGAATGGTCTTATTCGGCAATACACGAAGGACTGTCAGGTCTCGGATTTTGCTGTTGAGAGGAAAGCATACAGCGTATTGCAAGTAGATAGATCGTCCCGTTCATCTTGCTTTTCCCATAAGAATCTATAAACCATCCCTCAAACAACACAAGTAGCTGCATCCCGTCGATCCCGCTGTGCTTCTCCTGCGTCCATAATCTGGTGCTGGAGCACGGCCCATCTCTCAATCGCCATGACCCCCTTGTGTGCCTCGCCCAAGTACGACTTTAACAACTCGATCAAGTCTGCTCCGCGACGACCACTTTTTTGCGTTCTGCCTTGGGTTTGCTCTCCCCGGCGCGCGTATGCTTGCGCCTCCGATCCTCCTTGACGCGGCCCGCGTCCACCATCGTCCGCTTGAGCTCACCTGCCTTCAGCACCGGTTTCGGAATATGGCGTCGTCTACGACAGCCACCACCATCAAAGAAGAACAAGAAAAAGAGGGCAAATGCAACGCACCGCGATATCCTGCCCACCTGCGCATCGACTTTCCACCGCTCCTTGAGCGTCTCGCGGTACTCCATCGCCGCTCGCTCGCGCGCGTCAATAATGCCCAGTTTTTCTGATGCCTTGGCTTTCCACAGCCGGACGTTCCCGTCGTCCGACCCGGACAGGACGAACCGCGCGTCGGCCGTGAATATAGTGCTCAATACTCTGCAGTACATTGGATGTTGAGAATGCGCCGCCAGGCACGCATGGGGGTGTGAGTCGGGGTGGGAGTGGGACATACCTCTGCATGCGTTTTGTGTGGTATACCTCTGGCCTCCCCCCGACGCCCTCCTTCCATATCCGCACTGTCCGGTCCCAACCCCCACTCACGAACTCCGTGCCCGTCGGGCTCCAGTCGCAGCTCATAACCGCGGATACGTGTGCCTTGTATATCTGCGTGGGCGCGGACAGGGCACGGATGTCGAAGGTGTAAAGGTTGTGGTCTTCTGAAGCGAGGAGGAGGGTGGTGGGGAATGTGGGGGACCATGAAAGGGCATTAGTGCGCATCTGGGGGGTTTGTGGCGGTTAGGGGGAGGTATGCGCGGGAGAGACGAGACAAATGGATAAATAGACACGCACTTGCGTGATTACCCTTCGCTCAGCTTTACCCGTGCGGATATCGTACAGTATTAATGTGCGATCGGTCCCCACGGACGCGAGCACCGAAGATTCGGACGGGTTGAACCGAATAGAGGTGATACCTTCCGTCGAGGTCGAATACGTGAGGTTGGACAGTGGGCTTGACCTTCAACGGAGCAAGGCATGCATATTCAACCACGATTCTGCGATCAAAATAAAAACACGCGTGCGTACTTAGTCTCATCCCATATGTGGACAGTGTTCGAGGCTGTTGCGAATAGCGAATCGGTGCGGTGGTGATCGATGGAGCTGTAGGAGCCCAACGCGCGTTGACTGCTGAAGCACCGTCTTGCTCTGAACGTATTAGCACTCACTTGAAGGGATGTTTGCCGGAAAACAGAGCCAGGGACTTGGGAGGCTGGAAATAGGAGGTGAGGCGGAATGACCTTAGAATCGAATTGATCACGTAGAGGCTGGTGCACGCACCGTAGACTGAGACAGACCGGCCTCCTCCTCGATGGTGGATGACGACGCATCGACATCGACGGCCCACATCTTAACAGTCCGATCATGGCCACAACTCAGGATCCTATTCGCGTCCGCGAAACACAGGCCTGTCAGCATGCCTTTGTGAGCCGCTATACGTAGCATCTGCCGTCGCTGTGGCAAGTCATGCACAAGCATCTCTAGCAGATTCCGCGGGAGTATCAGTATCAAGGATCGGCATATTAGCCCCGCCATGCTACTGCAGAATAAGCAAACCACAGCACCTCCATCACCACCCCCACTCGCGATAACATCCAACGCCCCCGGCTTCCTCGCAATCACCCCAACAGTATCACTATGCCCCTCCAAGCTGGCAACAAAAGGCTTTGAAAAGATGCGCTCCATCTTGGCCGCGGTCAGTGCGCGGTTGCGTTCGCGCGCGCGGGAGAACGGGTGCATGAGCGGGTTGAGGTTGCGCGAGGTGGGGGTGGCGTCCCCCGGGCGGAGAGGGAGGTGCTCGGATGGCGCGTGTTGGAGGACAGATATTTTCTGTGGGATGTGTGCATGTGAGGAAGCTTGGGATATGAAAAGACTGGCGTACCATGGCTGAAGAGCTGACCTCGGTCACGTGAGTCACGGCGACAGCCTTTGCACAGCCACCGTCCTCGAGTACCACGCCTACTTACACGCTAAAATGAATAATGTCATTTCATATCGCATTTCGGTCGCCGACATCGCGCGTCTGTCCTGTGCAATCGACAGACTGTCGAGAGATTTAGTAGCTCCTTTCACACTGGCTCAAGTTCTATCAACCAGGTCTTGTTTAGAAGCTATGAGCCTGTAGATACTCAGAAAATTGTCCAAACCTTGATACCTCCATTGTACGTACCAGGAGGTCGTGACACTTTCCTGACCGTTGGTGGGTCACGTGCACTGTGGCACAGACAAAAATACGACCAGAACTATATTACGGCAGGGGTTCGATGGCCGTGTCAATTTAGTATTACTATTTGTCCATTAATTGAATTTCAGAGGGTGTCAGAGTAGAAGGTCAAGTATCTCAGAAATGCTTTATATATATATATATACATGAATGAAGGACTTATTTTCTTGTGCGCAGTCGCTTGCTCCATGGGTTCGACGCCTCGAGTTCACTGAGCTCGCGCTTGGTCATGGTCTCTCGCATCATTACAACATTGTCCGGTGCTGGTCTGACGGATCCAGTGAGTGTCTCCACTATTTCTGTGAAGCCGTTGTCAGCTGATGTATCGGGGCCCAGTGTGATGGATTCCACAGGCGAAATGGATTCAGCAGGCGTGATGACGGTGGTTTCAGCAGAGGTGCGTAACGTTATAGCAGTTGCACGAAGCTGTCCGTTGTACCTTTCGATACGCAACAGAACTCTTTATCCTGGCGTATTCTCTGACAAATGGTGCATGGCCAATTAAGGTAGACAAAGCACATAAATAAAGCAGATTAGACACAGCTACAGACAAAATGAAATTAGGATGATGCAAAAGGGTACTCACCTTGGAAAACACTTTGACGGCCTCCAGCTATTGATAAGGCCGCGCGTTGCCTCCTGGCCGGACGTTGCCGCGGGGAGGCCCATGACATCATCAGAGAGAAACATGCCAGGCAGGGATGGCCGAAAACTCAGGCCTGAGAACAAGCGGATTTGCCTATGAAAATTCTTGGGTTGGATAGAAGGTCTTTTGGTCACAATTAGAGTGATGCAACTCTGAGATCCAAGTATTGAGAAATAGCTAATTTACTCACCAACCAGGTCACCTACCTAGGATCTGACAATTATCCTGAACCCTCCTGATTTCAGGGATGAGAACGAGCCCGCATATGTAGAATTAGATGCAGCGGCTGGGCAGCAGCTAAAAGTCGGGACAGAAATGTGATAGCAGCGTGACAGAAACTCACCCGCAGCGTGACAGAATTAGAGTTTCACAGGGACATAAATAGAATAGTGGCACGGCCGAAAACATATTACAAAAGGACAGAAAGCTGGTAGAGGGCCGACACTAATGTGGGACAACAGTGACCGAAACTTGATGTGGACTCGACACAAAAGGAATTTTTCAGGGACACTAGGGGTAAAACAAGGGGACACAAAAGGCATGTCGGGGACCGAAATGGGATATCAAGTGACATTATTAGGTCGTGCTACTTACACGGTCACCACAAGTAGCCAGCTGCGCTGTATAGCTCAGGTTTATCCCGTCGACAAGGATATTTTGGAAAAAATGGCCGCTAACTGGTGAGACGTACGCGTAAACATGACCCAGATGTACACGTTATCATTTCAGTCATTTCACCCCATTTGCATGTAGCGACCGCACATCATGTCTCTGTGGTGTCAAAAGAGGACCCACCCAATGCGACCATCTATTAACATTCTTTTTTGCGCGAGACTAGACTAATGATTTCATTCCCCTAGGTATGGATGATGGTGTCTAGACAACGTGCAGCCTAACGTATCTTGGTAGTACAGCAGCAGCAGAAAATGTGGGTCTGTCTAAGCAGATAATCGGTAAAGCAGATAATCGAATCCTCTGAAATGCTGCCTAAGTAGTTACGGCTTATATTATAACACGTACGCGTACGCTGGCGTCCACCCCAAAGACTTGCACGTACATGTTAGAATATAGGGACCTCTGATATAATCCCAACCACGAAGGTGGCTCCTTCGCCGTAAAGTCTCTGAAGGGTGAATTTTTTCGACAAAAGTGTCCCATCGACGTGAGTGCTGCATCAGAGGACCAAAAGGCGAAACTGAATTGGAGATGAGGCGATCATGAGGTGCACACCGTCATGCATCAGTATAGCGGTCATGGCCCATGGTGTTCATCCTGGTAGCCACCACTCAGCCCACATGGCGTCATTGCATAGTGCTCCACTCCGAAATCGTGGGGCTGACTTGCAACTTGCTCCTCTTGATATGCAGGCGTATGGGCGGAATTATATTGGCCAATCCTTTTTCTCGACTCCCTCCATTTCCTCCTCCCCTCAGCTCGACTGTGTACTGTGTAAGAGGCCCGTAGATCGTCGGGCTGACTTGCAACTTGCTCCTCTCGATATGCAGGCGTACCGCCGGAATTCTGTTTTCCAGTCCTTTTTCTCGATCCCGGCGATTTACTCCTCCCCTGAGTGCAGTCAGCTCGACTGTATACATGTGAGAGGTCCCATTACCTTCTGCTTCTTCTTCTTCTCACGCCCCGGACAAACACCCTTTTTGCGGAGATGACGCACCAACGCGTCTACGCGGGCAAATGTGTACCCACATCCATTGCAGGGCACCTTTCCCTTCCCTTTGTGCACATTTAGCACGTGCCTTCTCAGATACGTCAAGTATTTCAAACAGATGGGACAGAGTTCCTTTTCGTCACTCTTCTTTGCCCTTCTTCTGACGGTCGGGGGATGGTCAGAGTCGTCTGGCTCGCAAAAGGGAACGACCGCTGGATTCGCGGATGGAGGTGGAGCATCGACCAGAGTTAATGCGGGAGCGATGCTCTCGCATGGGGTTAGGGGAGGCGTGGTGCTATTCATGCCACTCAATGTCAGAACTTGATCACAACTTTATAGGTGATCCTCCGTACTAGAGGGATGCAGAGGCACTTCTGGCATCTAGCTCACTTAATCCCGACCGCGAAGACGAGGCGACGGCTGAGGCCCCAGCTCCTAGGAACATCTGTAGATCCAGGAAGCTAGGAACGATCAGGATGCGGGTGGTTAGAGTTTGTGAGAGCATCTCACTCTTGGGGAGATATCGCGGGGCGAGTGACATTTGGCCCTCCTAGTCTCAGAGTGGGGAGGGGTACAGGCCACTGCGGAACGGTAAAGGAGGCATCCGGCCGAGTGCCGTATGACCTGGTATCCCCGACCAAGAAGGGGTCAACGAGAGGACACACTGGCATCTCATTAACAGTAATACGCACGGGACGGCCATCTGGGAGGCGGCAAGACCGTGAGGGAGGGGTTCATGCCCCTGCGGAACGTTGAACGAAGAACACGGTTGAGTGCCGTATGATATGGTATTCCTGACCAAGAAGGGGTCAACGAGAGGACACACTGGCACCTCATTAACGGTAATACGCACGGGACAGCCATCTGGGAGGCTGCAGGACCGTGAGTGGGTGCGTGCCACTGCGGAACATTGAAGGATGAATGCGGTGGAGTGACGTATGATATGGTATTCCTGACCAAGAACGTGTCAACGAGAGACACTGGCACCTCATTAACAGTAATACGCACGGGAAGGCCATCTGGGAGGCTGCAAGACCGTGAGGGAGTGGCTCGAAGGACATTTTCTCGCCCTTAGCTTATGAGGTGGATGCTATGATCTACTCGTGAAGGTAGACGACTTGAGAATTCACCTTATATGTGGCAGGTGAAAGACTTGGCAGTGCCTTTGCTTGATATAAATGTCCTCGATTGGGCTTAGGACAAAGACGAGTCGTGGTCGAGTGTTCGTTCCCAATCAATCGTACCGCGTTGATGGGTCTAGCTTTTCAAATTTCAAGTAGGGCGCCTGATAGAAGGCTCGGTTTGCCCACATATTCTGATGTCTAATCAATGCGAGAAGTATCGAAATTTATAAGCTGCTTGACCCTTATCTGTTCCCTTTTTTTGTTCGTAGCGATTCCTTGGGTTGGACCCTCATAACAAAGGGGTGAGAGTTGCGAGGAGTCTATATGAATGGTATAGACGGATATAAATAATCTACTAACGCAGGATAATCAGGCTCGTCTGAGCAATTCGTGTTCGAAGACCGTGCAGGGTCGGCATTGCGCCGAAAGCACATGCGTGGCTTCCGTGACCACAAAATTCCAGCCGCACTCGGGGCTGTTAGTGGTGGCACTGCTTTGCTTTGTTCTGGATCCCTTCCTCCCCTCTCAGCCTCCAGGCCACGGCAAGCCTCCCGCTAGCATGGATTCGGAGGACATTTTTCCTGTGCAGAAGTTTGGCTGTGCATGTGCTTTTGGAACCCCGGGCCCCTTGTTTTCCGCTCGCTGAGATATATCCGACTCGATATTCTTGGTGCTGTGTACGTACCAAGAAACTGAAGTCTCCAGCCACAAATTTAAAGAGATAATCTCGCAGGAAGCATAGTTGATAAAGATTAAGTTCGGATCACAGAACCGACTTCTCGAACCTGGCCCCTAATTGATCGCCGACAGAATGCGGGATAGATCTCGATCTCGATCGATCTGGGGCCAATATTTACATGATTTGACAAAAAGAACAGCGGGAGCATTGATGAAAGGTTAGCTGAGGGCGGATATGTCCCCATGGGACCACGTTTCTTAGATACTGTACGAGTTACTAGTCAGATGATATCTGTTCCGTTCAAACGTATCGTTCCGCGGAACAATGTGTATCCCCTTTCAAGAGCCGTGAGGCTGTGACGTTGCAGGACGTGCACAAGGTGAGTCTTATGCAGATTTCAATGAGCGGCGTACTAACAAAAATATGCCTACCGCACCTTGAACTTCACTCTGCCAGTATCGTGTGGTCCACCTGCCCTCCCATGATGATAGCCGAACGTGATCACTTACTGTAAGTATACTTACATCCCAATTAACCTTCAGATCTCAGCTCTTTGACCTAACGACCGTGTAATATATCGAGGACAGCCACGATCCGCAAGCCGCATCACAGTGGCACCTCTCGACCGCACATTACACCACCGCGGCTGGGACTCTTTGCCACCTGTCGTGAGGCGTACAACCCCCTGCGCCCCTCCGCGGTTGTCAGAAACTGTGAGTCTGAGCAGTTGGGCTGGCAGTCCCACACGTAGGGGTAGGCGTTGGTGGTGGTGGCCGCGGATGTCCCACGCCGGTCCGCAATCCGCACACAATGTCTCAACTTAGCTAATTTCTGCCGATCGAGATAATGGTGCTGTAGGCGAGCCGACTAAGTCTGAACATCAACTGTATGGGCTCCTTTGAAAAGAGATGGAATCTCTCACAGGATTATATCTATCATCTTATATTTATTCACCTACCTACAGTACTCCAGCAGGGTCATACTGTAGTTTATTTTTTATTTTTATCGTCTTTTGGGGCCGCGCCACGACAGTGGCGAAACTCATAAACGATTGATTTAAATATTCATCGCCACATTTGAAGTGATTTGACAAGTACATTACTGCAGGAGATCTAACCAAGTCACTGCCCTGTGGTATTTTCAAAATGACTATTCCAGTACCACAGCCCCCGCAGCCCTGCACTGTACAGCCTGCCTTCTTTGGATTTAAAAAGCATACTATGGTGTATATATCTACATTATGAAGGAATATTTGCACGGCTGCCGTAAGCTGTCCAGTCTTTTGCGTGCTAAGGAGGTATCGAGTCAGCGATCTTCCTATTATGTGGGGCAATTTACCTCAGCTCGATCCCTGCCTGATTCAGGGAGCTATCAGCGCAAGCCTCTAGTCTTCGACAGTGAACATAAAAAGTAAGGTAATTGTAGCGATGAGCACCTTTGAAAATGGCGACTAGAATATTCTGACCCACATTCGACCATCCCTGCACCCTCGCTCACCCGATAGTCATTACATGAGCAGATATATGGATTGAATGTGGTTGAACCCTGCGGCGATGATTTGAAGCTTACAGCATTTCCCTTGTTCATCAAGAGCCTTGCCAACACACCTTTAATTTGCTGACACATGTCCCGTAAGTACTCATTCGTCTGCAAATCCGAGCAATTACAATAAGTAGATCTATATGATGCGGGGTTGCGAGCCGCTCACAAAGTAATAGTATAGCGTGCTCTTTTCTTCTTGGAGAAATTTCGAGAACATCGTTCAGACTGCATATGTAGATTCCAGCTATCAGGTCACTTAAGGAGTGAAGTGTATTGCCTGCAATGCCGGAAAACGATTTACTACCCCACGAGTCCTGGGTAGAATGCGAAGTGCGGTAGAAACCATATATAGTTTGACCTAATCAGAATGGTCTTATTCGGCAATATTACACGAGGGACAGCGACATCTCGTATTTTGTCTTTGTTTGCTGTTGAATGGAAGCACAGGGTAATGCAAGTAGATAGATGGTATCGCTCATCTTGCCTTTTCCCATAAGCTCATATATCTATCCAAACCATATAGTGACGTAAGTAGCTGCATCCCGTCGAGCCCGTTGTGTTTCCTCGCGCGTCCGCAGTCTGGTGCTGGAGCACAGCCCATCTCTTACTCATCACTACTCCTGTGTGCCTTGACGAAGTACGCCTTTAACAACTTGGTCAAACTCCCCACATCAATGCTTCCCAAGTCGTCATGCCACTTTTCAGGCGACTTCGGCACCAAGGCTCGAGCTAATGACGTCGAGGCAACCTGTCGTGTATCCGCCTCGTGCTCCCATAAATTTCCTGGGGAGCAAATCATTCCTCGATACTGTACTTCGTCTCGCGACTCCTCCTTAGATAACATATATTCTCCAAGGGTCTGTGAAAAAGACCTCCAACACGAAACTTGATGCTCGTTGATGCCCAGCACTCTCCCAAGTCTGCAGAACCATTCAACACGAGGCCTACTCACGAGGAACAAGACTCACAGTGAATTACAGTGCAATTTTTCCAAGGATCATCATTAGCGCAACGATGATCAAACCCAGCACCATCAACGAACTGCCACTCATGACAGCAAGCTCGCCTTTGCTGAATGGATCTATATCCTCCGAGACACGTCCTTGTTTACGATCCACGGTTCCTATTTCACATTCCTCTTCCCTTCCAACGACCATATGCTTTGACTGATAAGATAATGGTGGTGCGGCGAGAGATGATGGAGAGTATGTCTTGGCTTGCCCGTTGCTCTGAGGATAATAATTGATGAGACCGGTTGTACTCGTTGACGCTGGTGTTTGAGGCTGGGACTGGTCATGGCCATGGGGATAGTCTACTCCGTCTAACCCCCTGTCGTAGCTGAAGGCAAGTGGCGACGACTCAGATGGACTAGACGGAGGTGAAGCCATGAACGTGACTTTCACACTCCGACTCTAGCTCTATGTTGCAATCCTATCGGTGCCCTGCCCTGTAAAGTGACTAAATACTGCCACACTGTTGCCAAGGACGCTATAATACGCGCGCCGGCGATATGGCTGTGTAGCTGTGGCTCGTGCGCCGGTGACGCGTCAATCGTCTACGGTCCACCCATCAAGGGGTATGAAGTAGCTGAGCGTCATTGTGATGTTGATGCAGAGCGTATCGACTGCCTGCTAGCTGCCTACGGAACATTCGCCTACTGCCTTGACTTTGGGAATGTTCCAGGATATTTCGGGCTTACTGTAAAACCCAGTGTGGGTGCTCCGAAACGCCTTCACGACGCTCCTTCTGCATTTCAGCGAAATGTGTGCCCCATTTTAGCAGGAACCATCATCGTCGAAAGAAGTTTTTCTCGATCCAGGAGTTGCCCACCGGCGCTTGAAGCTTCTCCGATCTATAATTATCACGGTGCGTCAATCTACTTAGCATGTATTCATCGAATTCAAAGACGAGCTTAGTGCAGTAAATTAGATGGCATTTGAAGGCCGGTATCATCACTCCACGCCTCCGTCCCCCAACCCCATCTCCTTCCCTCCCTCCCCGATGCCATGACCCGCACCTACGTTCCCTCCGACTCCGTCTGCTGTACGCCGTCTTCTCATTGCCTCTGCTCTCCCTAACACCCTCCCCCACAACACCGTACAGCACAGCCCGGCCCCGCCCATTTCCACGCCAACGACATCACTGCCGCGCCTCCGTGCCCCTGTTCTTACTCGCACTTCCCACCCAGGACCCGCCGTTCCCATCTACAGCATCCCCTCCACCGCCCTCCTCCGGAGACGCTACGCACCCGCGCAACACGACGGCCTCGCCATGACGCGCATGATTGCGCGGGAGCGGGCGACAGTGATCCGGTCCAGAAGAATGACTTGCTTTCCCCCACTCATTACAATTTCACCGCTATCCTCGTTAGTGTAACGATAACGACATGTCCTCTGAGGTCTGGATTTTTCCAGGTACTACAAGAGACTCGAGATGCGACTGGCATCTACGTACAGATAAAGATCACAGTACAGCTCTCATGACACATGTTTTAATACAGGACACATCCCAGCCACTGTTTGGGCTCCCCATGCTAAAGGCCTCCTTTCTCTAATCCCGGACGCATTGTGGCAGCGAGCACAAATGAGGCATGTAGTACGAATGACGCACGCCTTGAACTGAGCCTCGGTAAGACATTCATATATTTGATGGTTTACTCAACCAGCGTTGTGCCGTTGTTTGTTACTATTGCCCGTTTTTCGCGCTAGAACGACTTCTAATGAAGGTGCCACTGCGTTCACTTACACGCCGCTTTGGAATTCTTGGAGGCCCTGTCTCCATACTACAACGTCATCAACTTCTCAACTTCACCAGAGTCCAATCTTTTGCTATGTCACCTCCTCAAGTTGTATTCGCGGACAGGCTCAGGCCGAACCTCGACTGCTAAAATGCACATCACAGTCAACTGAGATGCTGTCGAACTCGCGGACTGTCCCGCAGTACATCTCGTCAGCGTCAGTCGACACGCTCCGTTACGCTCCAGACACCCTTACAGTCGCCCTCTCGGGCGCAGCTGCTGTCACCGGTCACCACTCAAGAGTCGCATTCCCGGCCCAGCAGAGGGTGCCGCCTGCGTTTCTGGTTATAATCCGCACCTACACCTACAGCCGTCCGCACGTGCGACATTTGGGGTTTATCGCGTATAGAGCTGAATCCATCCGTATTGGTGCGTAACGAATGGATCTACCATTTCGCTGCGATCTCTGACTATAATGATCTAGCGGTGAGAGCATTTAATTTATTTGTTTATTTATTTAAAATCCAATTTATCGTGTTTTGGGGCGTGGCCTCATGTAAACGGTTCATGCTCGCAATTTGAAACTATCTAGCCTTTATTTCACCGTTTCTGCTTGTGCTCCTTGGGCGAGGCCCAGGGCGTGTTTGTGCCTATGTAGGCGAGGGTGGGCCCGGTGGGGGTGTCTTTGCGCCTCGCGTGCAATTACTAGTATTATTCCCATGCCATGTGCCCTCCATTATTGAGGTGGCTGCTTGTTTTATTGTTTCCTAATCATCCAGATTGATCTGCACCATTACGGTATTCTGATAAATCGGATTCTTGTAATCTATGCTTATGCTTAATGTCGATTAATCGTAGCTCAAGGCAAATATTTATCAAGAAAGGCCTGGACTTGCATAGGGTTATCTGTCGTAGTCAATGAATGCGTAGCCACTTCTTTTGCTTTATCTGTGTCTATATACAGTGGCATCAGCAGAACCGATCTAATACGACAAGGTCTTATAAAGACTTGCCAGCGCCGCCAGGGGTATCAATAATGGCAGATGTCTGCCATTATTGCAGACTCTCGCCAGGTGATCCTCTTAGTGGAGTGTCTAAGTGAGGCAGACCGGGTCTGAATGTTCCGCAACGCCGATCTACGCAACTATACCGGCTAGTATGAGCAGGCTGCAGACACTTACATGCACAGCCACGTGGGTGCTACTGGGCACTACGGTGCACTACATAGGCACTAGGTCAACTAGGGCTACGTGACAGTGGGGGTTGCCCAAAAGTGCTACATACACTAAGTGACACCCTGTTTCTTTTCTACAAAGAAGCCAAGACGTAGCAGCGCTAGGCATTGGCCAGTCCAACTCAATATAAAATAGAGCCGGGCTGACCAATAACACGACAAGCGAGGAGGGCCACCGACGACGTGGACGGCGTGATGCAAGTGGGCTCAAGGAAATGCCAACTGACCTTGTGCCGACATTTGTCCCCGTAAGTACTCATTCGTCTGCAAATCCGAGCAATTACATTAAGTACATATCCTCACCCAGTCACAACCTGAGAAGTACCCAACGTGCTTGTCCCCCTTGGCGCCTACCGACGTACGTTCGAACGGGTAAGGTTTTGATTGAGAATATGTTCATGGGCCGGGCAATTTAATTGTGCTAGTATAGTTTTAAACCCCCGAATACTGCAGCTGTGCACTGATGCTGAGGCACCCGACGGACCCTGAGGTCGCATCTTAGGGGCATCTTTGCAATTAAGATTAAATCACAACATGTGATGCGGGGAAACGAGCCACAAAGTAATAGTATAGCATGCTCCTTTCTTGGAGAATCTGGACAACATCGTTCAGGCTGCCTATGTAGATTCCAACTATCAAGTCACTCACCAACTTAACGAGTGAAGCGTTCCATTGCCTATGAGCTGACGCAAATTGCTTGCAGTGCCAGAAAACCATTTACAACCCCACGAGTCCTGGGTAGAATGCGAAGCGCAGTAGGAACCATATATACTTATATGGTTTGACTTAATCGGGGTGGTCTTGTTCGGCAATATACGAAGGACAGCGATATCTCATAGTCTTTCTTGGTTCGCTGGTGAGTGGAAGCATACCAAGTAGATAGATGGTATGGCTCACCTTGCCTTTTCCCATAAGCTCATATGTCTATCCAAAACACGTAAGTAAGTAGATGCATCCCATCGAGCCCGTTGTGCTTCCTCGCGCGTCCGCAGTCTGTGCTGGAGCACGGCCCATATCTCTTCACGATCCCCTTGTGTGCCTTGCCGAAGTACACATTTAACAACTTGGTCAAACTCCCCACATCAGTATTTCCCAAGTCGCCATGCCACTTTTCAGGCGACTTCGGCACCAAGGCTCGAGATAATGACGTCGTTGCAACCTGTCTTGTACCCGCGTCGTGCTCCCATAATCTTCTTGGGAGAGCAAATCATGTCTCGATACTGTACTTCGTCTCGCGACTCCTCCTTAAATAACATATATCCTCCAAGGGTCTGTGAAAAAGACCTCCGACACGAAACTTGATGCTCGTTGATACCCAGCATTCTGCAAGTCTGCAGAATCATTCAACACGAGGCCTACTCACGAGGGACAAGACTCACAGTGAATTACAGTGCGATTTTTCCAAGCATGATCATTAGCGCAACGATGATCAAACCCAGCACCATCAACGAACTGCCACTCATGACAGCAAGCTCGCCTTTGCTGAATGGATCTATATCCTCCGAGCCACGTCCTTGTTTACGATCCACGGTTCCTATTTCACATTCCTCTTCCCTTCCGACGACCATATGCTTTGACTGATAGGATAATGGTGGTGCGGCGAGAGATGATGGAGAGTATGTCTTGGCTTGCCCGCTGCTCTGAGGATAATAATTGATGGGACCGGTTGTACTCGCTGACGCTGGAGTTTGAGGCTGGGACTGGTCATGGCCATGGGGATAGTCTACTCCGTCTGACCCCCTGGCGTAGCTGAAGGCGAGTAGCGACGACTCAGATGGACTAGACGGAGGTGAAGCCATGAACGTGACTTTCACACTCCGACTCTAGCTCTATGTTGCAATCCTATCGGTGCCCTGCCCTGTAAAGTGACTAAGTACTGCCACACTGTTGCCAAGGACGCTATAATACGCGCGCCGGCGATATGGCTGTGTAGCTGTGGCTCGTGCGCCGGTGACGCGTCAATCGTCTACGGTCCACCCATCAAGGGGTATGAAGTAGCTGAGCGTCATTGTGATGTTGATGCAGAGCGTATCGACTGCCTGCTAGCTGCCCACGGAACATTCGCCTACTGCCTTGACTTTGAGAATGTTCCAGGATATTTCGGGCTTACTGTAAAACCCAGTGTGGGTGCTCCGAAACGCCTTCACGACGCTCCTTCTGCACTTCAGCGAAATGTGTGCCCCATTTGACTTTGGCAGGAACCATCATCGTCGAAAGAAGTTTTTCTCGATCCAGGATTGCCCACCGGCGCTTGAAGCTTCTCCGATCTATAATTATCACGGTGCGTCAATCTACTTAGCATGTATTCATAGAATTCAAAGACGAGGTTAGTGCAGTAAATTAGATGGCATTTGAAGGCCGGTATCATCTCTCCACGCCGCCGTCCCCCAACCCCGGGCCGTCTCCTTCTCTCCCTCCCCGATGCCATGACCCGCACCTACATTCCCTCCGACTTCGTCGGCTGTACGCCATCCCTCTGTCTTCTCACTCGCATAATCACTTTACCACGCCCCACCAACACTATACAGCACAGCCCCCCCACTTCCACACCCACGAGGACATCACTCCTCCGTACCCCCCTCTTACTTGAATCCATCCGTATTGGTGCGTAGTGAATGTATCTGCTCATTTCACTGTGATCTCTGACTATAAAGATCTAGTGGGGAGAGCATGACACCGAAACGGTGATCATCTATCTAACGACTAATGGGTTTGTCTTCCACGACTCCCGCGGCTTCGAGGCAGGCGCTTCTGGCGAAAGTTAAAGACTTCATTACCAAACCAGCTGAGAGACCTCAGCTGAAAGATGAACTCCACGCCATCAGGCGTGGCTCGGTCCAGCGTCTGCTTGGCGTTCTTTAACATGCACTGTTCAGGTATTGTATGTGATGACAGACCAATGACATCAAGTTCTTTGAGATCGGCACAGGAAACGGTTAGCCGGTGCCAGCGTTACCTTGCCTGAATGCAGCTTTACTAATGCCCAACATCTGGTTCAAGTACCCGTTATCGCAGTTTTTTACAAGGATGGATTCTCTCGATAACAAGGCGTTCAACCAGTTAGTTCGCGAAGGCCCTAGTCTTAAGACAGCGAAGGAAGAAATGCCCTCTCGTGTGAAAGGAATCTTTGGGCGGGATTATTACGAGCCGCTCCAGTGTATAGCCCATAAGCCCCGAAGGACAGTTCGGCTCCGCAGTACATTTGTATTCCTGATTCAAGTCGACGACTGGCCTAAACACCTACTACACAGACATGGACCTACCCGGCAAAGACTGCAAGGTCCTTATCGAAACCGGACGAGCCCTCGGCTATGAAGCACTGAAGCTGTTGTTTCTTTCACTGCAAGGGAATAGTTTAGGACTTTCTATCAAAACGGTAATTAACTAGTGAGTCTGCTGCCACAATTTATTTCTATAGTACACCTGGCCAATGCACGGATTCTGTAGGACAATCATTTCACGTGCGCAAGATGAGAATATTTGAGATATATGACGAGTACTGATCGTGTTACTAGAGGTTCCGGAAATGGGTGGGTCTCACAAAAACGGGCCCGAAGTTTGCCAGCGGAGAAAATGGCATTCTTTCCTCATACCTGGGTATGCATATTCTTGAACGCCGACCGGAGTGTGCCTTTCATCATTGTACTGACTCACCACTACAGGCCGTAATCCCCCTTTGACATCTACGCTATAAGGGCGCTCTGTGACGTTGTATACCCAAGTTTGTAGCGTCCGTTAGCTTCACCGTGGGGCTTATTTTCTGGCTTCTGGTTTGGCAACAGATGTGTTTGTGTCTTCAGCAGCCTGGCCACTCTCACATCGTCCTGTATGTCTCGGGCCTGACAGAGCGCGTGTAGTCAGTTGTTCTTTTGGCACCGTTGACTGACTTATTCTCGTTTGACTTGAATCAAGTCAAACGAGAATAAATCAGTCAGTTCCCCACAGCGAGGGCGTCTTTAATTATAGCGAGAACGCTTTCGATTCATAGTATATTTTGACTACACTACATGTTTCATATAGTGCGTCGGACGTTATATCAATTGGCTGTGCCCTGATACGAGATCTTATTAACCAGCTGATGAGTTCCAAAATATCTTTCCCAGCCAGCTTATCTGGAACACATGCTGCAAGAAAGTGGGTATCTTACTTCCACGTCGTATACCTAACTCATGATACATGTCCCTGTTAATTCTACATGAATTTGTCAAATGGTTAGTTCGTTGTTTGCTGCCGATCTGTTTCTTGCTCATTGTCCTTTCGCTTGTTGTAGGATGTGGGTCTCCAGAGTGCATCTGCCATCCCCGCAGCTGAAGCTCTTACCCTGACGGCTTCAATTGGATAGCTTGTGAGTACGCGCAAGATGTGACTTCCCCACCAAATGCTTTACTGACAGGCTGTTTGTCGTGGCAATATGTTTCGCGTGGTGTAGTACAAATGATGATGCCTTTCACCATTGCGCGCATTATGTACGTAGGCCATGTAGCATTTGTCGCGTTCACCTGTTGTATCATCGCGATGCTTGTTGGTAGGAGGTCAGCTATGCCTTCACCTTTACATGACCACCAAACGCCGCTTCCTTGTAGGCGGTACGTTGCAGGCTAGCGGGTCGAGTGTGATAGATGATATAGACTGTGAGCTATTTGTTTTTTCTGTTATTATCTGATCACCTGGACGCGTTGTGAACGTAAACTTCACAGGGCGTGAGGTCATGTCCTGGCCGCTATGTAACATCGGCCCCGCTGGCCTGCCTATTCCGTCTTCATCACAGGACGTAATTTTCTGACTCTTCCCTTGTCATTTCCGTTCCCCTAATTATCGCTGTGTCCTCCGTCAGCATTCTTTCCGCAGGACGCGAGTTTCCGACGTTTCCCTTGCAATATCCCCTGCTCTGCTCCTCTCCCGTCCATAGTCGGCATTCTTCCCACAGCTCGCATGAGTTTCTGACACATCCCTTGCCACCACAACTGCTCTGCTAATTACTCCATCCTTGGTCGGCATTCTTTCCACAACTCGTAAGTTTCTGAGGCCTCCCTTGCCATCTCCGTTGCTCTGCTGGTGACCCCGTCCTTCGTCGGCATTTTTTCCACAGATGGTGAGTGTCTGACGCTTCCCTTCCGCTGGACCTCATGAGGTTGTTGCTCCCCCATGATCTTCCTGGATCATGTCTCGATACTGTACTTCATCTCGCGACTCCTTGCTCCTTAAAAAACACCGACTCTCCGAGGGCCTGTGAAAGAGACCTCCGACACGAAAGTCGCCACCTCGACGCCCATTGACGCTCAGCATTCTGCAAGTCTGCAGAACAACCAATTATCTGCACGAGGCCTACTCGTGAGGGACAAGACTTACCGGATGCAGCGAATTACAGTGCAATTTTTCCAAAGGTGAGCAGTACGGAAACGATTAACAAAGCTAGCACTATCAACGAGCAGCCACTCATGGCAACAAGTTCGTCTTTTCCGAATGCATCTATATCCCCCGTGGTACGTTCTTGTTTTCGAGCCACAGTTCCTATTTCATATTCTTCTTCGCTTGCTATGTCCATATGCTCTGACTGAGAGGATACTCGTGATGGGTCGAGAGCTGATGGAGAATGTGTCTTGGCTCGCCCGCTGCTCTGAGCAGAATAGTGACTGATGGGACCGACTGGACTCGCTGATGCTGGCGTTTGAGGCTGGGACTGGTCATGGTTATGGGGATAGTCTACCCTGTCTAGCCGCCTGTCGTAGCTGAAGGCAAGTAATGGCGACTCAGATGGACTAGACGGAGGTGAAGTCATGCGCTCAACCTCTGGTGGTAGGTTACACACGTCACAGGGGGCATGGGAAAGTTTTCCCACTTGCAAAATCCCAAGGAAAATGATGGCAAGTGGTTCAGATTCACAAAGTATTCTGACACAAAACTCTTGTAAAGTTATGTAATTTTTTCCTGGAATAAAATATCGTGAACCACTGTAATCCTTAGAAGTCTATAGAAATGTAAGATGTTTTATCGTTGTTTTCCTGGGCAGGAATTTTATAATAAAATTCAACGACTTTTTTATGTTTTTCCCCAGGGTTTCCCCTATGGGAAAGCTTTCCCATGACGCCACTGGGTGCGTTGCTATTGGTACCGCTTTGAGTAAGTGATCTCTAAGTACTGCCACACTGTCGCTAATTATGGACGTTATATATAACCCGCGTCATGACCAGGCCCGGCGTGTAGCTGGTGCTGGTGCGTCGGTGGCTCGTCAATCATTCTATGACCTACGCGTCAGTGTCAAATGGTATGAAGTAGCCAGCGTCTCTATAGTGCAAGTTGATGCAGAGCGTATCGACTGTCCGCTAGTTCGAGTCCCCGTGGAACATTTGCTGCCTTGACGGCCTTGGGAATATATGTTCCAGGATATTTCGGGGTTAAAACCCAGTGTCGGTGCTCTGAAAGGCCTTTGCGACGCTCCTTCTGGACGCGCTTCAGCTTCATCCGTGACATGCCAGTCCGCATTTGACTTCGGGATCTCTGGCATCACGCGCTGAAAGAAGTTTTTCTCTATCCAGGAATCACCCACCGGTGCTTGCATGCCTCCAAGATTCTCCGTCCTAGAAATATGTCAACGGAACTACTAGTATGTCACCAGTATCTGATCCATCCAATTCAAAGACGAGCTTAATGCAGCAAATGAGATCGCATTTGAATGCGGGTATCATCCCTTGGTTTTCTGAAAGGTGCCCACAGCATGTTGCTGACATGTTCCGACGTTCAAGCGTCGCTTTAGCAACGGGGACTCAGGTCCGCTTCCTTGGGACTTCACTTCTACTGCCTCCACGAGCTCAGCTCAGTACAACTATCTCAACAGACATGTATGAATCGATAAGCTTGCAACGTTGTTCTCAGAGGCAGCGACGCTGGCCGAATTGTAACCGAAATCGACATACATGACTCTCTACAACCGCAGGTCTAGCCTCGATTAGTCCTGATGCGGATTGTGTGTGTGTGATTAATGGCCTGCGATGATCAATTGAGCTCGTGTTAGATAAATACAGTGAATGAGACATTTCTGTGATGGGCTGTCGAGTGCGGCAGATTGACGCATGGGCGCTTAATAGCCTCTCATAGCATACTCTAAAGAATTCGAGAGCTGCTGGCGGCTGCAGCAACCGATACTCAAAATGCGATTAATGGAACTCCGCGATCGCCATTCTAAGGCTGTGCCAAAGATGTGATAGGGCAGCACACGCAGCCTCGCCGCCCAATGTCACCAATGTGAAGATCGCTTAAGGTTGTGCACCCACAGGACACCTGCCGAGAACCTATACTATAAAACTCGGGATGTTGTGTGCTATTCTCCATCAAGCCTCTCACCACCTCTCGTTTTACTCCTCAGCTTTTTTGGCCTGGTTGCCTTTCCTTCCTTTAGTGCAACCAGCTTTCTAATCGTACGGCCTAGGTCCACGAATTGTGAGCTCCATACATCTCATGCCATCCAGGAATGCTAACTTCAAGTATCTATTAGTACTTCCAAACTTCGCATTCACTATGTTTACCAAGTCTTTTGTTTCCCTCGGCGCGTTGGCGCTTGCCGCCGTAGCTTCCGCCAAGCCCATCCCGGCCTTCAAGGATCTCCTCGGTATGCTCCCAGTCCTCAACCCTGGCTATATGCTTAAATTGTGGTACAGCCAAGCGCGGTTCATACTCCTTCAACAACTATGGTGGCTACAACACAGTGAGTTGTCCGCGTCATTTATTTCCGAGCAGCACCCACCTTCAGCACAGATGAGCAACTTCGACAACTTCTACGGGTCTAGTGACTACTCCGGTGTGTCCCAGACCCTGGTCAAGAACAAGGACGTCGTGTGCCACTCAGAGCAGGTGGAGATCGTCCAGCAGCGTCTTGCTGTTATCAGGGAGTGGTATAAGAAGTAAGCTTGTGTCACCACGACACATGTCTACAATACTGATACGGCGCAATGATCAGGATCATCACTGAGCAAATTTGTGAAGTTGAAGTGCAGACGATGTAAGCGCACATTTTCACCTAGATTGAGTCGAAGCTCACTACATTCCTAGTGTGCACGAGCAATTCGTGTCAGGCTGCGAGGGATATTCAAGCGATCTTCGTCGCAAGTCTAGCCGCGATGTAAGCTACGACCACGATGTTGCCTCTCAGATTGTAGACATCCACGACTCCGACAACAACTGCGTCACAAACGACCTTGGCTGGCAAGGCTACCAGGTTGGATCCAATGCCATCTCTTACTCAGGCGACAACTGGAACTCGCAGTACTCACCTTCGAGCGTTGACACAGTCTACGGTTACTGCCAGCAATCTTACGGCTACTCTGTAAGTAGTCAATTCACTGCCACGTGACTATACGCTAACTATATGATCTTTAGTCCCCATCTTACTCTTCTTCGTGGTCATCAAGCTACAGCCCCCCTTCGTACGGATCTTCAGGATACGGGTCATCAGGGTACGGATCCTCAGGATATTCCGGCAGCTATGGATCTTCCGGATATTCGGACAGCTATGGATCATACGAGGCACCCTCGTACAGCTACTCTGCCCCTTCGTACGAGTACGACACCTACTCTGCTCCTTCTTATGAATACAACACCTACTCTGCGCCCTCATACGACTACACATATGAGGCACCCCCGACCTACACCTACGACTCTTCGTACGGCTCGGGATACTCTTACGCTGCCCCTCCCACCTACACCAGCGCATCGTACGGCTACGGCTACTCAGACCCTTCTTCATACGGCTACGGCTCGTCCGGCTACGCCCCTCCCTCATCCGGCTCCGTCAGCCCTGATGTCTCCTCGAACTTGACCGACTGTGCGTCCTGCGACGCCAGCGCAGCACTTCCCTCTGACACCGCGTCTGCTGCCCTGCCCACCGAAACGAGCGATGCCACTGGCACAGACGTTGCTAGCGTAAGTCATTCAGGATGTGCTCGTGCGTACAGCCGTACTGATTCCAATGATCTAGTCTGCCGCGGCTGCAGCTTCGGCCCCCGCAGCCACAGGATCTGCAGCTGATTCGTCTGCCCCAGCAGCTGCCACCTCCGCAGCTGCCTCGTCTGCCCCCGCTGCCGCCGCCAGTGCTTCCGTGAGTAGATACCCCCTTAGGCATACTAGTGGCTTAAACTAAGTCTTCCCCTAGGCTTCCGCTTGAGCGTGACATAAGGACTTGAAAGGCTTGGGCTTCAATCTGTTTGTCTATTGATTTAGATTACGCTCTCTATACCATTTTGGAGTAATTAATAAGGGTGTTTGGACTACTTCGTAACTCGCTTTTACACGGCGTCTTCGAACATGATGGAGCGTGACTAAAACTGCGGCGTCTGTTATGGGTGAAACCGAACTGACCCGACGATATATCTGATGCAAAGTCCCTAAGGGAAGGGAGCATGCTCACCGATCCTAAAATATTGCCTTCTGAGGTTGGGTACAGATTTTCCTACTAGATTAAGACTGCATCAGATTCGGTGCACGCGAGAACCGTACCCATGCAATGGTACCATCATAATACATAGCTGTCAACAGTCGTGGGAAGAGATAGGCGAGAAAACTTGATTTGTCGATCTAGTCGGGGTCTCAGTCATCAATCAACCTCACCCAAACTAGCGTCATTGCATGTAGTGTACAAAGTGTGGGGGGTGGACTTCCAAGGTGGGCGACACGGCGATCATGGGCACGAGTACATGTTGCTCATGATATGTCCTGACACCTATCTGATGAAGCCACGGACATGTCAATTTTGTCGCCCCACGACTGCTCGTCGAAGACAAGTTATCGCTTCAATTCCATCACGAACGATAGGGCTACTGAGGCCGGTGCTGAAGGTGACTTCGCAGCGGAAAGTTCTCCAGAAGATGAACCTGACGCAACTCCCCGCCGGCTCCACTGTTCCAAAGAAAACATCAACCTAGAATGATTCCAGGATTCCAGGGTGGTGAGCATCGTTCGAGGTCGATCACCTGTACTTTCCCGGCCCTGCACAAACCGTATCTCATCAGGGGCGTTCAATTGTAAGCTGAGAAGCAGCTTGTATGACCAGCAGGGAAATGGTTGGAGTAAGAGGTGGAGTATTCATGATGGGAAAGGATTGAAAATGTATACTCGCATGCTTCTACAGTGGTAGGAGCCATTTCATAGCTAGGTTAAAATAAAACCTTCTTATTCCTTTCATCCCCCTGCTAAAGTCAATGCGCCACTGCTATCTTGGGTTTGTACACAGGAGACTCTGGGTTAGCCAGTTGTCAACATTATGCTGTTGATGCTGTGAGACATCAACTCCGTGCATTCTCGAGTATTTGTAATAGAGTCAACTGGCATCACCTGGCAACATGTCATAATGAACATTTGTGGTTTGAGGATTATACACTACAGGCATATAAAATTTTTCTTGTCTGAAAAACTGTAAAGATTTTCCAAATATTTTTAGTGTTTTTTATGTAAAAAAAACTATAATAAAATTTTGTGTTTTTATTAGAATTTGTTGAGCAAGAAAATTGTAAAAAAATTCAAAGTTTTTTTCAGGGTTTTTTATGGGTTTCTTTGCATTTTCACAAAGAAACTTATAAAAAGACATAAAAAACCCTGCAAAAAACTTTAAACTTTTTTTACAGTTTTCTTGCTCAACAAATTCTAACAAAAACACAAAATTTTGTTAAAGTTTTTTTACATTAAAAACACTAAAAAAATTTGGAATATCTTTATAGTTTTTTGAACAGTTTTTCAGACCAGAAAACCTTTATATGCCTCTAGTGATAGGTGTCCTGGCCATTATACATTTTCACCTGGCAAAGGTCAATGTTGCGAGCCTGGATTGCCATAACACTGTAAAGATTACTCTCTTATTGTGAATTTAATTCAAAGTTTTATACTCACCTCATCCCTTCATTCATCTGCTGCAGAGCAACTTGCCATACATGCTCATGCAATGAAACAGCTGGAAATCGCATCATATTACAGAGGAGAGAATTATCATTATGTGTCAAAATGCCAGTGAGTTGTCACACAGGGTAATCCAACATGCGATACATAATGTTGAGATGAGCAAGGCATCCAGTATAGTTGTATGCGATCTTTCGCTGCCATGGCTTTTCATTTGTAGCAAACTGTTTTGCTTTTTTCTGTTGATCATCTTTAGCTTTTTGCACAGAGGTACTCACTCTGTATTCTATGATCAAGCCAGGGTAGAGAAGGATGACCACCTTTGGATATGCATTCAGACCACTGAAATGAAACAAGCTGTATGGAAATATTCCCATCAGGGTCAGCTCATTTTGGATGGCACCTTTGGTATTGGCAACAGGCTGGTACTCCTATTTATTGCACTTGGGGTTGATGAAATGGGCAAGGGTGTGCCTTTGGCATTGTTTCTGTTTTCAGCCCCCCACTGGAAACAAAGCCACATATGATGGCTATGATATGAGCATTCTTGTTGAAGTTTTAAATGCATGGAAAAATTCCCTTGGGGCACAAAGTGGTGTGCCATTTACACCCAATGTTGCTATTACAGCCACGGATACAAAGGAGTGTGGTGCTCTTGTATGCACATGGCTGGACATTTGGCTATTATTGTGCAAGTTTCATATCTGGCAATGCTGGACAAATCAATGCATGGGGGACACCCAATTTCCCAAAGCAGCAAGTTAAAGCTCAACTTCAAGCCTTGGAAAACTTGTGAGCTAACACATTATATTTATCATAACCTATTCTAACCAACCAACACAGACTTATTCTGTCTGTTGACCATGAAACAGCTCAGCAGCTCATAACTTAAGAATGGATGGCTTTGAGTAATCTCGAGTAGTTGCCTGAGATGGTTACTGTAAGGGCAGCCCTTCCTAGACAGTGGAGCTCATGTGGTCTGGCAGTTGAGAATCCAAAGTGATGAATAAGAGACTATCTACATGATATACAACTCACCTGGCAGAGGAGGATCCAAAGAGGAAAAGCTGTTGATCCCCACCTCCAGCATGCTACTTATTTACCCTGCACCCCTGATCAAAGTCAGGGGTTCCTGCTCCACTACTGATGTAAGTCTGAATCTCTGTGGCATTTCCTTAATACACATGCACGACCTCCTTGGTGGCGCTATGGAATAGTTGCTAAAGCTGAAGGTTTAGGAACTCCAACCTCAGGTCAGATCTGAAGCCAAGACCAGAAACAGCCTCTGGAGGGGGTTCCCCTGACATCACTCCCCTCTAGAGTGCTGTGTCTTCGAAGCACAGGATATTATCGATTGGAACACCATCGACCTGACCCTCCAGGGTGCTCCTGGGTGGGTCTGATAGAATTCCCTCACTTTGGCTGTTGTGAGGACATTGTCTTCGGAGACCCATGAGTTCTCCTCATACCCATAGCCTTCCCACTTGATCAAGAACTGGAGGCAGCTGCCAAGGATCTTGTTGACTACATAGTGCTGCTCCCTATCAGCAATTTCTGGAGGTGACGGGAGTCTGGTCCTTTGGCCCAGGATTGGATCTTCCAGTGCCGGGAGGGGCTTGTCATGATGCATTTTTTTTTTTTTTTTTTTTTTCCAGATTTTACGTCTTTTGGGGCATGGCCCTATGTAAGACGGTATATACAGTTTTCCCTTCGTATTCTTCCCTTCTCGCCTTTTGATCTCTATCGCTGCTTACGCTCTTAGGGCGAGGCCCTGAGCATTCCTGTGCCTATGTGGGCGAGGTTTAGCATCGTCTTGTTCTGCACGCGTCTTTGTCTCCCCTCTCTCTGCGTTCCTTTCCTTTGCTTATCCCTGGTGGCGGAGCCAAGTTTCCAAAACTCTCCTTGAACCTCCCTGTGCCGTCTATGTACCTGAACAGGTGCTCCATCGTCTTGTGTCCCCCCAGCAGCGTTTTCACTGACTTCGCCCCCCACCTTAGATGTTTCTCCATCCTCTCCCACTCTCTCTTGTATTTAGGGCATCAGAATAGATAGTGGTGCACCGTTTCATCTGATCTTCTGCACGCTGGGCACGTCGGTGTTTCTGCCTTTCCTATCTTGTACAGGTGCTTGTTCAACGCAACGTGTCCCATCCTGAGCTGGACCAGTAGGCTGGCGTGTCGGCGTGGCATATTATGCATAATCTTGGAGAAGGCCGCTGAGGGTGTGCTAGGGTCAATCTCCAGCGCGAAAAGGGCTCTAGGGGACTTAGCAAATCTTCTCCTCGCTTCTTCTTTGAGCTGTTTTGCGTGTCTCTGTACTTCAGCCGTCCTGCTTATCGGCATTGTACCTCGACAGTCGTCAGGGATGTGTCGTTCTGCGCTGGTCATACCTCACGCCCCCTTTTTGGCCTCCTCGTCTGCGTGCTCATTTCCTTTAACCCCCTCGTGGCCTGGCACCCATCGCATGATCACTTCCGTTTCAGGCTGGAAGTCAGTGATCTCCTGGACTTGTCTGTGCAGTGCATGAACGAGGTATTGCCCTGGTATGGCTCTCTCCCTTCGGGTCGTTTGTATTGCCGCTTGGTTGTCGATCGCCAGCACGTATCTCCTCCCCCTCTCCGTGTTCAGCAAGTTGGCTCCCATTATCACCCCCACTAGCTCGGCTTCGAACACCGTATGCTCTTGTTCGGTGCCCATGTAAATGCTCACTGCTCGCCGTTCTGGGCTGTCTTTCCTGATCAGCAAGAGCATCCAAGGCTCTACAAATTAGTTTGTGATCTAATGACTCACGGCCCCTGTGGACAAGCGCGTCCTCAGGCTTCTTGCATGACAGAGGGCAAGTGTTCTAAACATTTCCCAAAGGAATTTTGTGAGGTGACATCTGTCACTGAAGATGGCTATCCACAGTATTGCCGTCCTAATGATGGCAGACAGCATAATGTCAGAGGCAACATCATGGACAACCGCGATGTGGTTCCCTATTGTCCCACCCTCCTCTTGGAATTTGAATGCCATATTAATGTGGAACCCACTTTCAAGGTGCGCTCTATCAAGTACATTCACAAGTATATGTACAAGGGGCCTGACAGGACCACAATGACCATTAATAAGGAGAGGGATGAGGTTAAACAGTACCTCGATGCACGCTATGTCAGCTCACATGAAGGTGCTTGGAGACTGCTGGAATATAAAATGCATGTTCAGGTCCCTGCTGTTATGGCACTTCCAGTCCATTTGCCAGGCCAACACAATGTGATATTTGATCCTCATATGGATCCAGGCATGGCTTTGCAGAGGGCAGAGGATGCTAAGACCATGCTCATGGGCTATTTTGAAACCAATGACAGATATCCTCAGGCACGTGAACTACTCTATGTGGAATTTCCTGAGCACTATGTCTGGAAAAAGCAAGCCAAGCGGTGGCAACCTTGCCAGCGGGGTTTCAGTCTTGGTCGCCTTCATTTTGTGAGTCCAGCCTCTGGAGAGCGCTTTTACTTGCGAACCCTCCTTACAGTGGTCAGAGGAGCAACGTCATTTGAGGAGCTTAGATCATTTGATGGTGTCCTTTGTCCTACTTACAAGGCTGCATGCCTGGCGAGGGGCCTGTTAGAAGATGATTTGGAGTGGACACAGTGTCTTCAGGAGGCTGCACATACACAAACAGGTTTCCAGCTCAGGAGGTTATTTGTCACTATTCTCCTTAGGTGTAACGCTGCTCAGCCTGCTCAAATCTGGGAGGAGTTTCGGGAGCGTATTTGTGATGACCTGGAGTATCAGCTTCAAAATAGGCATGGCATTCACCATCCTACCAATGATCAAATCTATGACTTTGGTCTCTTTCTCATTGACAAGATCATACGTCAGGGGGGGAAGTCTCTGGATGAGTTCCCAGATATGCCACAGATAATGGGGCACTGGGAGGGATTGGTAGGGAACCGTTGGATAGCTGAGCAGCGGGACTATGACCCAGCTACAGAGCTGGAAAAAGCCGCCACCAATATTGACAAGCTTAATGCGGAACAGAGGCGTGTCCATGATGAGATCCTCCATTCAGCCATAAATGGAGAGGGTCTTCTGTTCTTTGTCAATGGCCCTGGTGGTACAGGCAAAACTTTTACCTGGAACACCCTGGCTCATTCTATCAGAGGAAGGGGTCTTATTGTCCTATGCATTGCATCTTCAGGAATTGCAGCATTGCTTCTGATTGGGGGCAGAACCTCACATGCTATGCTCAAGATTCCAATTCTGATTCATGAGGGTTCTCTATGTGACATCAAAAGAGGCTCACCACTGGCAGAACTTCTCAAGCAGGTCCATTTGGTCATATGGGATGAGGTGCCTATGCAGCATCGTCATGTAGTTGAAGCTGTTGACAGAACCTGCAGGGATGTCCTAGAGCGTCCAGATCGTCCATTTGGTGGTATTACTGTGGCTTGGGGTGGGGATTTCCAGCAAACTCTGCCTGTGGTTCCTCGAGGTAACAAGGAGGAGATTGTGGGTGCTTCTATCCAAAGATCTCCTTTGTGGCATCATGTCAAGGTCCTCCATCTTACTCAAAATATGCGGGTCGACCCTCATGATCCCCAGAGTGAACAATTTGCTCAGTGGCTCTCTGATGTTGGTCAGGGAAAGGATCTCCCTTTGGACAATTCATTGACACTTCCTCAGCACATGATCTGTGGACCACAGGTCTCAGATCTCATTGCAGCTATCTATCCTAACATTGGTACTGGGGGGGCACTCCAAGACAAATACTTTTTGGAACGTGCCATCCTTTGCCCTCGCAATATGGAAATGGATGAGATTAATGCTGAGGTGCTCAATGTATTCCCTGGGGATGAGCGTCTCTATCCCAGTGCAGACTCAGTCAAAGGAAATGAAGATGGCAATGTGTATCCTGTGGAGTACCTTAACTCACTCAACATGGGTGGGCTTCCTCCATCTCAACTCAGGCTTAAACCTGGAGTGGTACTCATGCGTCTTCGGAATATGGACCTTGGTCATGGACTCTGCAATGGTACAAGGTTGCATCTCATCAATATGACCAACAGGGTAATCTTTGTGAGGATAATTTCGGGACCATTTGCAGGAGAGACTGCATTTATCCCTAGGATGACAGTGACACCCACCTCAGACCAATTGCCATTTGAGCTCCAGCGTCGCCAGTTTCCTGTCAGGCTGGCCTTTGCCATGACTATCAACAAGTCTCAAGGGCAGTCTCTTGGCACGGTAGGCATAGACCTGCGATATGTGGTATTTTCAGATGGACAGTTGTATGTTGCAGTGTCAAGAGGCACTAATTGGAACAGAGTCCATATTCTTTTAGGGGAGGGGAACAAAACTTCTGATATTGTATACAAAGAAGTGTTGCTGAATCCTGATTAAATATGTATTTCCATTTGTATTTAATGTATGTAGTTGCATTTCACCAAATAATTCTTTGATTCTATTAACTACCCATGTGCAATGTTAACCCTAAATAACCCGGTGCGACGGGTCTATTGGCTAGTAGAATGTCAATAACTTCTTGCAGTGTTTTATGTGATCTTTGATTGAATTCAAGTATATCACAATATCATCTAGGTATACGTCCATAAACACACCTATGTGTGGTGCAAAGATATCATTGTAGGAACTCGGTTTGGGCAAGTAGGAAGTTATATGCCAGATATGAACGATGGGACTTGCAGGAGATTAGTAAACTATTTAATGTTCTCCTCAGTGATAGTCAACACTCAGTAATATAAAGGAATGCTACCTATTTAATGTTCTACATGTTTTTTCAGTTTCATACTATGAAAGTACACTATTAAACTCACCTCCTCAGTGATAGTCAACACTGAGGAGGGGAGGCTGCACATGGGCTTGTCTCACTTTCCAAGTGTTAACTTGTAGTCTTTCGTAGTCTTCAAATATTTAAAGACTCGTTTGACTGCAGTCCAGTGTGTGCCACCTGGATTTTCGAGGAATTCAGATAGTAGTGACACCGCAAATGCAATGTCTGGTCGAGTGGCTACTGCTGCCCACATGAGTGATCCGATTGCTTGCCTATATGGCATCTTCGCCATGGCATTCTTCCCTTGCTCAATTTGAGGGCATTGGTCTTTTGATAGCTTTAGATTCGGATCCAGAGGTGTACGACATGGTTTGGCGTCTTCTAGATTGAAGCGCTTGAGGATTTTCTCAATGTATGCAGGTTGAGAAATCGATATCGTCTTGTTTTCCCAGTCTCTCTCGATTTTAAGATTGAGTAACCAGTGTATCTCGCCCAGATCTTTCATGCTAAAGATCTGTTTGAGACTATCTTTTACTCCATCGAGAGTCGATTGGTTTTCAGCAGTGACGGTCAGGTCATCAACTGCTGTCGCAATGATTGCATGGCCTCTGGCATCTCGTCTATAAAACACAGCTGCATCAGAAGCTGATTTCGTGAATCCTAGCTTCATAAATTCACTGCTTAGACATTTATACCATTCCCTTCCAGATTGCTTTAGCCTGTATAGGGCTTTCTTGAGCAGGAGCACCTCGTCTGTATTCTCACTCTCATATCCATACGGCTGCTTCATATAGATAGGTTCGGGCAGTGTTGCATTGAGATAAGCATAATCTATGTCCATTTGATGTATAGGCCAATCGTTTCTGGCTGCAATTGCGCATATGACCCGTAAGGAGCTGAGTCGTGCAACAGGAGAGTAGGTTTCATCATAATCGACTCCAAAGCTTTGTGTGAAGCCTTGGGCAACCATCTGTGATTTAGGTGTGATGGGATTTCCTTGAGGATCACGTTTCCAGAGGAAAACCCATCGGTTACCTACAATATTGGCATCTGATGGTGGTTTGACTACTTCCCATACATTCTTGTCGATTAGAGCATTATACTCTTTATCCATTGACTCCTTCCATATTGGGTCATTTAATGCTTCATCTGCACTCGCTGGTTCAACCAGATTTCGATTATATACCGCTGCAATATAGTCCTCATCAGTGGTAGATGTCGCACTGACAGCATAATCATTAGTATTGATGCTGCTGCCTTCAGAGGTCAAATCTTGTTCGAGAACATCTCGAATATCCCCATAATGGTCCTCATAAGCTAGTGTAGTTACATACTCGCTGGCTTGTTTACTAGATTGAGATCTAGTAATGGGACTATGTGAGGTTGGCTGCACTTGTTGGAGGCGAATCCTTTCGCTTCTCCTGGGTAATTGAGCTTCTGGGACTCTCTCAATAACCCTTTGATCAGGTTGCAGCTCTTCAAGCTTTTCCTCTGGAGCGACTTCTATAATTCTTTCGACTTCGCCTTCTTCAGTCAAAATAGGCGCTGGCTTAAGCGCTGGTGCCACTGATGGTAGCGGTTTGGCCTGTCTGGGCATAGATAGGGCAGGCTCTTCAGTGGAAATGATTGGGACTACCTCAGGTTTAGTCCCTTCGATGAATAGAACATTTCTCTCCACCGAGACCTTGTGTGAATCTGGCCAATAAATGCAATGGCCGTTGCTCTGTCCTGAGAAGCCTAGCCATCTGGCTTTCTTGGCTCGAGGTAACAGTTTGTCTCCCTGTTTTATCTTCACATACACCTCTTCTCCCCAGGTATGAATATCCCGGAGATCAGGTTTCACTCGATGAATCATCTCATAGGGAGTTTTGTCTGGTAGAGCTCTTGTATGCGTCCGATTCTTGATATAATTGGCATGTTGAATCGCATATCCCCAAAGATTCTTGGGCAAACTCGATTCAAATATCATGGCACGAGTTCTCTCAACGAGAGTACGATTTAAACGTTCTGCAACACCATTGGATTCTGGGGTGTCATGGACCGTTAAACGATGTTTCGTGCCTTGTTTCGCCAAATGCTGTTCGAACTCTGAGCTTGTATATTCACCCCCTCGATCAGAGACAAGTGCTTTAATGTGCACATTTCTCTGACGAAGCATCATTGCTTCATAGAGCTTGTACTTCGAGAAGGTTTCTCCCTTGGTTGCCATCAAGTAGACTACTGATTCTCTTGAGTAGTCATCAATAAAAGAGACATAGTATGCCTTTTTATCGATCATGAGGTGTCTTGAGGGTCCCCAGACATTGGAATAAATCCGGTCACCAAATTTTGATGCTCGGTCTCTGGGTTCCTTTGGAAGAGACTTGCGTGTCATCTTTGATTGGATACATGCATCGCAAGTTATCTTGTCACCTATAGAGCTCTTGTCAATGCCTAGAGCCATGTTATGATCGAGCAAATATTTCAGAGTCTTGTGAGATATATGCCCCATCTTTTTGTGAATTTCCATGGCTGAAAAGCACTGATAGGCTTCATTTTCAGGTCGTTGGAGATCTAGTCTGTATAGTCCATTCAATTTCGGCGCTTTCATCAGCAGCTTCCCAGTAGAATTCGATATACGACATTCTTGGTTGGCAATCTTCACCTGGTAGCCTGCATCATTGCACCGGCCGATAGAGACAAGGGTGAAGGCGATTTTGGGTGCATATAACGTGTCCTTCAATGTTATTTCAACTGTCTCATCACTAGCCTTACTGGATAATACGAGCAAGCCTTGACCAAAGGCATCAAAAGTACCTTTGTCTGCTGCTCGAATTGTCCTTGGCTGTGAAAAGGGGCAGTAGTTCCTCAGCAAACTCTTGTGAGGCGTCATGTGAGAACTGGCACCTGTATCCAGGATCACAATAGCTTCAGATGAGCCTTTGCCTAATGCCAAACACTCGAAGTTGGCAAATGCAATAGGACTCTCATCCTTCTCTTCAGAGGAGGTTTCTTCAGCTACATTCGCTTTTGCCTTCCCTTTCTTTTTCTTCGACTTGGACTTCTTCTTCTGTCTCGGTCCCTGGCCTTCTTTTCCACCTCCTTTAGCCCAACAGTTTTCAATAGAGTGTCCGGGCTTTTTACAATTTGCGCAAGTTATCTGCGCCTTCTTGGCCTTGGTAGATGTGCCCACAAATACTTGTTCCTCCTGAGAAATAGACAAAGTCTTTCGCCTATCGTATTGAGCCTTCAGTACCCTGATAATATCATCAGGAACTAATGGCTTCCCGCATTCTTCAAGAGAAGTAGTAAGGGCATTCATCACAGACTCGTAGGAGGGTGGTAATGAGGCAAGTATGATGTCCATGAACTCGGATTCTGATATCTTGGCTCCCATGTCATTGAGACGAGCATATAAATCTTGGGCCTTATCCAAGTGTTCTCTCAAGTCTCCATCTTCGGCACATTTAATGTTTCGAAGCTGTCTTTGGAGATTCGTGAGGACCATCTTGGGCTTCTTGGTCATTTCAACAACCAACGTATCCCAGACTTCCTTCGCTGTCTTCTTCTTCTGAAGCATCAGAGCCAATGACTCTGACACAGAGAGCATAATCTGAGTCTTCACCTGGCCTTCTCTAGCAAGGTATTTTTCGAGCCTTTCCTCAGCTTTTTCCACTTGTGCCTCCTCCACATCAGTGAGAGTATGGCCAACAGGGAATGTTGGAGGATCAGGGGGCTTAACAGCAACTCCCTCTATATGTCTCAATAGATTCTTTGACTTGAAATAGCTTTGGAGGGTTGCATGCCATAATGGCCAATTACTGCCATCTGTGGCAAGCTTCTGCACTCCTAGCACCTTTGTAGATTGTTCTCCGGGGCCCATAACCGTGTAGGAACTCGGTTTGGGCAAGTAGGAAGTTATATGCCAGATATGAACGATGGGACTTGCAGGAGATTAGTAAACTATTTAATGTTCTCCTCAGTGATAGTCAACACTCAGTAATATAAAGGAATGCTACCTATTTAATGTTCTACATGTTTTTTCAGTTTCATACTATGAAAGTACACTATTAAACTCACCTCCTCAGTGATAGTCAACACTGAGGAGGGGAGGCTGCGCATGGGCTTGTTTCACTCACATATACGAGGTTCCGGCACTTAAGCGCCCTTGAGGCACTGGTGTGCCGTGATAAGCGCCCATAGAACGTAACATGTTAGTGAACAGCCGCAGCTCAAAAAGGAAACTTGTCCACAAGCACCCACAAAGGGTCGGTTGGACAGAACATGAAAAGGAGTAGTAATACAGCCTCGAAAAAATCAAAGAAAATTGTGAAAGGCATAGAATGAATGTCAGCATAGTTTCAGGTCAAAATCAAAAGAGATAACAACAAAAATGTTAGGTTTGGAGCCTGGTGCACTTATGCACCCAACAATCATTCATTACAGCTTGGTAAGTTGCCGGTCCGTTGCAATTGCCCTGTTGCATTACTAGGCTTTCCATTGTTCCATCAGGCATATTGAACATTGTCTGACCCACGTGGTCATCTATGACAGGTATCTGTTCATAGGCATCCCTTCTGTCAACCAGTGTTCAGAATGGGTGTCATAAGACATTGGTGAGAATTACACTATATGAAAACAGCTCGGTGGGTTGTGGGCGTTGAGCTTATGTCAGGTTTTAGGTCAGCCTTAGTCAGCTGGCCAATCGGACGCGAGCGGCGCAGCCGTGAGCCCTAGGCCCTGGCCCAGGCCAGACCATTGACGCTGCGCAGCAGCGTCCCAGGTCACGTGACCCGTTCACGCGTGGTCCGTGCACGACACGCGCGCAGTATATAAAGGCAGAACGGTAGGATAGAACGCCAGGAATCTGCGTGATCGGCCATTCCTCTCTGCGGTCTGCTGTCTGCTCTGTCTGCTCTGTCTGCTCTCTCCTCTATGCTCTGTCTGCGCTGTTTGCTGTCTGCTCTCTCTGGTGTCTCTCTCCTCCTTTAGCTGGCTGCCTGTCTATGGCTTTGGTTGGTTGGCTATCTATTGCTTTGTTGGCTGGCTTTCTATTGCTTTGCTTTGCTGGCTATCTATTGGCTTTGCTGGCTTTCTATTGGTAGGGAATATCTCTTTTTTAATGCATTGCCATGTATTTTATTTTATTTGTGTGTGTAATTTTATTGGTTGCTTTTTTTTTCCATTATATTGTATTGTCACATATGTGCTTTATATTTTTGTGATTTTTTTCGCAAATACATTTAAATAAAATCCCAAGACTGTGCTGAAAAAAATGGATTTTAATATCTATATTTTTCAGGTTTTTTTTCGCAAATAGACATCAATGAGTTTTTTCTAAAATTCACCACAACAGATTCTGCTTTCAATGTGGTTTTTTGTTGTTTTATTTACTGTAAAGCTGCTCACCAGGCACTCCTCTCTGGTGTTCTCTGGCTATATTGGGGGCTGGCTTACTATGGCTTTGGCTGGGCCCTGGGTTTCTCTGTCAGTCTCTGGGTTCTCTGGTTTTGGCTGGGCATTAATAACAGCTTCTGCTTCAATGTACTGTACTTTTTTGACATTTTTTCGCAGATAGATGTCAATAAATTATCCTGACTTTGTGAAAATTGACAACAGCTCCAGCTTAAATGTACAGTGCATTTTTTTGACATTTTTCAAAAATAGATAAGCCTATCTTAGCTAAAATTAATAACAGTTTCAGCTTACATGTACTGGACATTTTCTTGACATTTTTTCAAAAAAATAGATAATCCTGACTTTGCTAAAATTAGTGACAGCAGCTGCTTAAATATGGCTTCCTTTACTATTTTATTTATGTCTGTATATGTCACAAAATAGATATTGATACATGTCCCTGAGTTTGCGAAAAGTTAATGATAAGTAACAGCCTCTGCTTGCTTCACTTTGAAGCCCTTGGGGATATGCTACACATGCCATTGGGACATGCTATGCATGGGGACACGCATGTTATGCGTGGAGACACACATGTTATGCATGGGGACATGCATGTTATGTGTGGAGACACGCATGTTATGCATGGGGACAAGCATGTTATGAGTGGAGACATGCATGTTATGCATGGGGACAAGCATGCTATGCATAGGGACACACAGGCTATGCATGGGCACACGCACACTATGCATGGGGATGTGCACACTATATGTGGGGACACACTATGCTTGGGGGACACGGTACAAACAAGGGACACACTACAGGGGAAAACACTACAAACAAGGGACATTCTACACATGCTATACTTGGGGGACACGCTACAAACAAAGGACATGCTATGCACACTATACTTGGGGGACATGTTATGCATTGGGGACACACTTTGCACACTATACTTGAGGGAGATGCTACACACACTACATGTAGGGACATGCTACACATGTGGACACGCTATGCATGGGGGACACACATGCTATAATTTAGGGACACGCTATGTTTGGGGACATGCTACAAACCAGGGACATGCTATGCATGTGGGACACGCCATGCACACTGTACTTGGGGACATGCTACATGTGGAGACACACTATGCATGGAGGACATGCTATGCACACTATACTTGGGGACATGTTATGTGTGGGGTCATGTTACAAACCAGGGACACAATAAGCATGCTATATTCGAGGCTATGCACACTATACTTGGGCACATGCAGACATGTGTAGAGACATTACCTATCTTGATGTGTTACTTATAGCTACTTTCAATTGCAATGAGATGTGTTTTACTTATCCCAAGTTTGATTTACCCAATGCGTTTGACCTTGCTGATGCATTTGACCTTACCGAGGCGTTTGACCTACACCCCCATGTGGAGCATGGGTATCCACCTTGAGGTAAGGGTTCAAGAATCAAGTTAAGTTGGATATCAGAAATCGAGTTGGAAGGCAGAGGTCAGAGAGACAGAGGCCTTGCAAGTACTTGCTGTGGTAAGAACAGGAAACAGTGCAAAGGGAGTCACATATCAAAGTCAATTATCTGATTGCAGAACAGAGGCACACATGACTCGGTTTTATACAAAGAGCTGAGACAACATGTCAGAAGGTAGAGGTAAGCAATTCTGCTGCAAGCAAAAGTAACTAGGATAAATAGAGTAAGTAACTAATACAGAACAAGAGGAACTACAAGGGGGTGCCGGGTAGAACTAAGAACAATCAATAGGCAAAAGAACAAGGGGAATGTGGGTCTAATTGATTGTTACGTATTGGAATTCCCAGAGGTCGGAACTGGAAAGGACAACGGCTTCAACTTATGTGTTGTGCCCCTGATGAACTACTGTCCTAAGTATTTCGGGATTGACTTGCGGATATCGGAGAAGGCAGAAGTTGGGAACAGAATACTGAGAGTCGAGGTTTGAGGGTTGGAGAACAAAGGTTGGAAGAGGCGGAGGACAGAGGGTCGAGAGCGGAAGGAGACAAGACTAGCAAAAATCGCTGTGCTAAGAACAGGAGACAGTGCGAAGGGAATCACGTATCGAAGTTGATTATCTGATTGCAGGAACGGAGACATACATGAGGGGGTTTTATACAAAGAGCTGAAGCAACAGGTAATGGTATGGTACTAAGCAAATTCTGGAGAGTGCAGGAATCGGATAGATATATGGGGCAAGTAACTAATGCGGAACAATGGGATGACAAGGGGGGTGCAGGGTAGGGTAAGTACAATGGCAAAGAACAAGGCGAGTAAGTACAATAGGCCTCGGAAGAAACGGAATTACGGAAATGGTATCTTGCTGTGTTCAGGGTCGAGTACGGGGGCCGGTATCTGGAGGTGGCCAGGGGTACTGAAATCACTAGGGTCGAGGTAGAGGGTTGCAGATGGTGTGGATGTTATGGAATAGAGTCGGAGGTGGTGCGGAGGCGGTGCAGAGGTGGTGCGGAGGATATGCGGATATGGCGGAGATGGTTGAGCGGAACAGTCGTAACATTGATTGTGGAACAAATGGATCTCCTGATGCTCCGGACTTGCTATGCTAATGGTCAAGTAGGGAAGGCCGGTGAATAGAGTCAAAAGGGGAAGTATGTGAATAGTAAAGAACAAGGGGATCAAAAGGTCAAAGTGTGGACATTGCAGAATAGAGCCAGAGGAGGCATGGAGGTACCAGAGTTGGTCAAGCAGCATGGTCATAACATTACCTACCTTGATGTGTTACTTAGAGCTACTGTCAATCAATAAGATGCATTTTACTTATCTGAAAGAAAATTTCTTATCCGAATGTGTTTTACTTATCCCAAGTTTGATTTACCCAAGGCGTTGATGCGTTTGACCTTACCGAGGTGTTTGACTTGAACCCCCGCGCGAAGCGCGGGTATCCACCTAGTTACACTATTGAAAGCGGCTCGGTGGGAGGTTGTGGGTGCCGCTGACAAATAATATTACGTAAAAATTAGGTCAGCGGTGAGCGGCGCAGCCGCGAGCAATGAACGCTACGCAGCAGCGTCTGCGGTCACGTGACCCGTTCGCGTGTGGTCCGTGCACGACACACGGGCGCGGTATATAAAGGCAGTTCGGTAGGGTGGAACGCCAGGAATCTGCCCGACCGGCAATTCCTCTCTCTACTGTCTGCTCTGTCTGCTGTGTGCTCACTGCTTTGTCTGCTCACTGCTGTGTCTGCGCTGTCTGCTGTCTGCTGTGCTCTCTGGTGTCTCCTCTTTAGCTGGCTGGCTGTGTATTGCTTTGGTTGGCTGGCAGTCTATTGCTTTGTTTGGCTGTCTATTGCTTTGCTTTGTTGGCTATCTATTGCTTGGCTTGGCTGGCTATCTATTGGCTTGGCTGGCTTTCTATTGGTAGGTAATATCTCTTTTTTAATGCATTGCCATGTATTTTATTTTATTTGTGTTTGTAATTTTATTCATTCCATTTTTTTTTTTTTGATCATATTGTATTGTCACATGTGCTTTATATTTTTGTGAATTTTTTCGAAAATAGATTTAAATAAAATCCCAAGACTGTGCTGAAAAAAAGTATTTTTATATATATATTTTTCAGGTTTTTTTCTCAAAAATTGACATCAATAAGTTTCCTCTAAAATTAATGACAATAGGCTCTACTTTTAAATGTGGTTTGTTTTGTTGTTTTATTTACTGTAAAGCTGCCAGGCACTCCTTCTCTGGCTATACTGGTGGCTGGCTTACTATGGCTTTGCCTGGGCTCTGGGTTTCTCTGTCTGTCTCTGGGCTTCTCTACGCATTAATAACAGTTTCTGCTTCAATGTACTGTAATTTTTTGGCATTTTTTCACAAATAGATGTCAATAAATTATCCTGACTTTGTGAAAATTGACAACAGCTCCATACAGTGCATTTTTTGACATTTTTTGAAAAATAGATAATCTTGACTCTGCTAAAATTAATAACAGCTTCAGCTTACATGTACTGGACATTTTCTTGACATTTTTTCGAAAAATAGATAATCCTGACTTTGCTAAAATTAATGACAGCAGCTGCTTAAATATGGTTTCCTTGACTATTTTATTTATGTCTGTATATGTCACAAAATAGATATTGATACATGTCCCTGAGTTTGCTAAAAGTTAATAAGTAGTATCAGCCTCTGCTTGCTTCACTTTGAGGCCCTTGGGGATATGCTACACATGCCATTGGGACATGCTATGCATGCTATACTTGAGGGGCATGCTACACACACTATGCATGGGGACACGCATGTTATGCGTGGGGACACGCACGCTATGCTTGGGGACACACATTCTATGTGTGGAGACACTCATGTTATGCATGGAGACACGAATGTGATGCGTGGGGACACGCATGCTATGCTTGGGGACATGCACTCTATGCATGGAGACATGCATGTTATGCGTGGGGACACGCACACTATGCTTGGGGACACACACACTATGCTTGGGGACACGCACACTATGCTTGGGGACACGCATTCTATGTGTGGAGACACGCACACTATGCTTGGGGACATGCACGCTATGCGTGGAGACATGCATGTTATGCGTGGGGACACACATGCTATGCTTAGGGACATACATTCTATGTGTGGAGACACGAATGTTATGCGTGGGGACATGCACGCTATGCGTGGAGACACGCATGTTATGTGTGGAGACATGCATGTTATGCGTGGGGACACGTACGCTATGCTTGGGGACACGCACGCTATGCTTAGGGACACACATTCTATGTGTGGAGACACGAATGTTATGCATGGAGACACGAATGTTATGCATGGGGACACGCATGCTATGCTTGGGGACACACACGCTATGCATGGAGACACGCATGTTATGCGTGGAGACATGCATGCTATGCTTGGGGACACCCATGTTATGCGTGGAGACACGCATGTTATGCGTGGGGACAAGCATGCCATGCATGGGGACACACACGCTATGCTTGGGGACACCCATGTTATGCGTGGAGACACGCATGTTATGCATGGGGACACACATGCTATGCATGGGCGCACGCTATGCATGGGGATGTGCACACTATATGTGGGGACACACTATGCTTGGGGGATACGGTACAAAAAAGGGACACACTACAGGGGAAAACACTACAAACAAGGGACATTCTACACATGCTATACTTGAGGACACACTACAAACAAAGGACATGCTATGCACACTATACTTGGGGGACATGTTATGCATTGGGGACACACTTTGCACACTATACTTGAGGGAGATGCTACACACACTACATGTAGGGACATGCTACACATGTGGACACGCTATGCATGGGGGACACACATGCTATAATTTAGGGACACGCTATGTTTGGGGACATGCTACAAACCAGGGACATGCTATGCATGTGGGACACGCCATGCACACTGTACTTGGGGACATGCTACATGTGGAGACACACTATGCATGGAGGACATGCTATGCACACTATACTTGGGGACATGTTATGTGTGGGGTCATGTTACAAACCAGGGACACAATAAGCATGCTATATTCGAGGCTATGCACACTATACTTGGGCACATGCAGACATGTGTAGAGACATTACCTATCTTGATGTGTTACTTATAGCTACTTTCAATTGCAATGAGATGTGTTTTACTTATCCCAAGTTTGATTTACCCAATGCGTTTGACCTACACCCCCATGTGAAGCATGGGTATCCACTTAGAGGTAAGGGTTCAAGAATCAAGTTAAGTTGGATATCAGAAATCGAGTTGGAAGGCAGAGGTCAGAGAGACAGAGGCCTTGCAAGTACTTGCTGTGGTAAGAACAGGAAACAGTGCAAAGGGAGTCACATATCAAAGTCAATTCTCTGATTGCAGAACAGAGGCACACATGACTGGGTTTTATACAAAGTGCTGAGACAACATGTTGGAAAGTAGAGAGAGGTAAGCAATTCCAGTGCAAGCAAAAGTAACTAGGATGAATGGAGTAAGTAACTAATATGGAACAAGAGGAACTACAAGGGGGTGCTGGGTAGAAGTAAGAACAATCAATAGGCAAAAGAACAAGGGGAATGTGGGTCTAATTGATAGTGGAACAAATGGATCTCCTGATGCTCCAGACTTGCTATGCTAAGGGTCAAGTAGGGAAGGCCAGTGAATAGAGTCAAAAGGGGAAGTATGTGAATAGTAAAGAACAAGGGGATCAAAAAGTCAAAGTGTGGATGTTGTGGAATAGAGCCAGAGGAGGCATGGAGGTACCAGAGTTGGTCAAGCAGCATGGTCATAACATTACCTACCTTGATGTGTTACTTAGAGCTACTTTCAATCAAAAGATGTGTTTTACTTATCTGAAAGAAATTTCCTTATCTGAATGTGTTTGACTTATCCCAAGTTTGATTTACCCAAGGCGTTTGACCTTGCTGATACGTTTGACCTTACCGAGGCATTTGACTTGCACCCCCGCACTTCGCATGGGTATCCACCTAGTTACACTATATGAAAGCGCCTCTGTGGGAGGTTGTGGGCACGCTGACAAATAATATTACGTAAAAGTTAGGTCAGCGGCACAGCGGTCACTGACTGGTGTGAACCTGGAGCGCGAGTGGCGCAGCCGCAAGCCCCCTGGCGGTTCACACCGATCTTCCGGCTCCAGCGCTCAACCCTGCGCTGCGCTGGCAGAATGCTGCGCAGCCGCGTCTGCACACTCCACCACCACCCTCCTCTCCTCTCTGCCCACTAGATAGAATAAATTTGTGTGAGAGTGAAACAATAGATAGCCTATATAGTGTATAACACAAAAGATCTCTTCCCAGGGAGATCTCTGCAGTGAACTATTGGGGTTGACCTCTTCAGTGGGGCAGCTTTTTCTCTGCTAAGGAGCCAGGTAGTCATCCCAGGCTGCCTTAGAGGGAGCCACAATTGCATTGCAGTTCTCTTAGTGTTGACTTGCACTACTGGTGGCTGAAGAAGACATCTCCCCAGGATCAGGACCAGGACCAGGACCTTTTACTGGAATTATTCCAGTTGGATAGCTGAAGAAGACTTGGATATTTTCATCAAAAAAATTGCCCATCCCTTCCTTGGTACATATATTTCTCTGTGGTCTGGTGTGAGCCATCTGACATTTTTTATTTATTTTTTAAATAGAAATTAATAAATTCCCTTGACTTTGCCTAACAAACAAACTCCCCATCCCTTCCTTGGTATGTATGTATTTCTCTGTGGTCTGGTATGAGCCATCTGACATTTATTTAATTAGAAATTAGTAAATTCCCCTGACTTTGCCCAAGAAAAATTAACAACAACAGCATCTACTTTAAAATGTAAGTTGAAGTGGGGTAGCTTGATTGTTCCCCTAAGCTTATGCCTGCATTTCTCAGGGATCCATCTACTCCAGAGAGAAATCGTCAGCAGGAGCGTGAAAGGGCGAGGGAGGAGCAGGAGGGTCATATGATGTCGCCCACTGATCGGAGAGCGCGTGCACTTGCTGCTGCTGCTGTCAGAGCTCAGGACCAGCCACCCCCTCCACCACAGCCTTTTGCCATCCCCCACCCTCCTCCTAGAAGCAATGTCGCTGATCCTTTTCAACAACCTGTGGCTGGGCCATCACGTCCTCCTATGCTTGCGGGGCCACCACGTCCTCCTATGCCTGCAGGGCGGTCACGTCCTCCTATGCTTGCAGGACCATCGCGTCCTCCTAATCTCAGTCCTGGAGAGCAGGTGGCAGCCCTTCGTGCACAGTTAGCAGCTATCCCACCATTACAGCCCCTGAGAAGAAATAGGCCAGACCCTGTACAGCCCGCTCCTGTAGTAGGTTCAGCGGCTATTGCTCAGTTGCGTGCTCAGGCAGCTGGAATTGGACATCCGGTGGTAGGCTCTACAGCGGTGGCAGATTTGCATGCTCAGGCTGCTGGGATACAGCCTATCCCAGCACAGCCCTTGGGAAGACACAGGCAGGCACCTTTACAACCAGCTCCTAGACCTCCTGTAGTAGGTTCTGCAGGAGTGGCAGCATTGCGTGCTCAGGCCAATGCAATAAGACCAACTCCCTGCGCTTTTGCGGCCTCTTCAGCAACTCCCTGCACCTCCTCAGCCTCCTCAGCCACTCCCTGCTCCTCCTCAGCCACTCCCTGCTCCTCCTCAGCCACTCCCTGCTCCTCCTCAGCTACTCCCTGCTCCTCCTCAGCCACTCCCTGCTCCTCCTCAGCCACCTCAGCCACTCCCTGCTCCTCCACAGCCTCTTCAGCCACTCCCTGCACCTCCTCAGCCTCCTCAGCCACTCCCTGTACCTGGGCAGCGTCCTCAGCGACCTCCTCCTCCTATTCCACTTGGTCGCTCTAGAATAATTGAGGCAGATGTGCAGCGTCATGATTTGGGCCCCATGGTTATTCCCTGCCCTGACTGTGGAGCATTACACTGGAGGGCAGAACGTCTGCAGAAATCCTCAAATGTGCAGCCCAGATTTGGTGATTGCTGTATGGAAGGACAGGTGCAGCTGGAAGACCTGCCAGAGCCCCCTCAGCCATTGAAACAGCTCTTAGAAGGCCAGGACCCTGAGACAAAAGGATTTCGCCAGAATATCAGGCAGTATAATGCTGCGTTTGCATTCACTTCTGTGGGGGCCAACTTTGACCAAGATTTGCTTCAGGAGGGTCGTGGTCCATATGTGCTCAAGCTACAGGGTGAACTGTATCATCTCCATGGCTCTCTCCTCCCTGACAATGAAGACGATCCAAAGTATGCCCAGCTTTACATATATGATCCTGCACTGGCTTTGGCAAAGAGAAAGAATCGTAATGAGCGTCTGTCTCCAACTATCATGGGAGACTTGCAGGAAATGCTCCTGCTATGCAATCCTCATGTGGCCATATATACACAAGCAGCTGAGAGGCTCAGAGCTCAAGAACAGAATGGTGACATCCAGGCAAGGCTCACATACAGGGCACACAGGGATCCTAGGAGATATAATGTCCCAACTGCAGATGAGATTGCAGTCGTTCTTCCTGGAGATGGCATCGACCCTGAACCTAGGGATATTATTGTCCAGCTCAGAGGTGGACCTTTCAGAAGGGTATTGGATACCAATGCAAACTATGCCTATCTGCACTATGTCTTGCTCTTTCCCAAGGGAGAGTTGGGATGGGAACCAGGTATTCCTTATCATGAGCCAGAGCGTGCTCGGCAGGCCAATCCCAATCCAAACAGACGGAGACAGGTCACCCAAATACAGTACCATGCATATCGTCTGTTCCAGAGAGAGAGAGAACCTACAACACTTCTGCGTGGTGGCAAATTGTTCCAGCAGTACATTGTAGACTCCTGGGCTGCTGCAGAGCAAAGCAGACTGAGGTGGATCAGGGCCAATCAACACACTCTGGGTGCTGAGCAGTATAACCAGATGGTAGATTCATATGGAGGCTTGGACAATGACATTGGAGATGCAAACAGCTTGGGCATAAAAGTCATTCTGCCTGCGACATTTCAAGGAAGTACACGGGACATGAATCAAAACTGCCAGAACTCCCTGGCCATTACAACAAAGAAGGGTCCCCCTGATTTATTTATTACCATGACTGCCAATCCAAAGTGGGATGAGATAGTGGCCGAGTTGCTCCCTGGACAAACTGCTCAGGACAGACCTGACCTGGTGTCGCGGGTGTTTCACCTCAAAAAGAAATACCTCATTGACTTGATCGTCAAGGACAAGATCTTTGGAGAAACTGTCGCTCGCGTTCACACTATTGAATTCCAGAAGAGGGGGCTCCCACACATGCACCTGCTTATCTGGTTTGATAGGGAGTCCAAGGTCAAACATCCACATGAGGTGGATTCTATGATTTCAGCAGAGTTCCCTGATCCAGAGACACATCCTGTCCTCTACCAGTTGGTCTGTGAGCTGATGACACATGGTCCCTGTGGACAAATGAATCCAAACGCACCCTGCATGGAAAATGGCAAGTGCAAGAAAAACTTCCCAAAGCCATTCTGTGAGGAGACCGTTGTGAATGTAGATGGATATCCAAAATATCGTCGTCGCAATGATGGAAGGCTGCACAATGTCAGAGGTGACATGCTGGACAACAGATGGGTTGTGCCATACTCTCCTCTGCTCTTGCTCAAACTCCGGTGTCACATCAACCTTGAATTCACCTTCAGTGTGAGGTGCGTCAAGTATATCCACAAGTATCTATACAAGGGCCACGATCGGACCACGATGGAGTTTGGTGTCAACCATGATGAGATAAAGAAGTACCTGGACGCTCGCTATGTCAGTGCTCATGAGGCCTGTTGGAGGTTGCTGGAGCGGGAAATCCACACCCAGGTGCCTGCAGTCATGGCACTGCCAGTCCATGAAAAAGACCAGCAATCAGTCGTTTTCAATCCTGATGCTGATCCGCTCACCATCATGAACAGGGTCGAGGGGTCAAAGACAGCGCTCATGGCTTACTTTGAGGCCAATGCTGCCTACCCTCATGCACGCGATGTGCTCTATGTGGATTTTCCTGAGCATTTTACCTGGCAAAAAGAGGAAAGGGTATGGACACCACGTCAAAGGGGATATAGCATTGGACGCCTTCACTTTGCAAGCCCAAAATCAGGAGAGAGATTTTATTTGCGCACTCTCCTCACGGTGGTCAAGGGGGCCAGATCCTTTGAGGAGCTTAGTAATGAAATGTTTTGATATGAATGTTATGATTCGATGAAGGTATAATTCAAGTTCCAAGTGAAACTGAATCGAGTTGTGTTCGAGAATCAAGTGTTCGAGAACGTATGAGAAATGTGTGAGTTGTGGACAGAGTTGCTGCAGATGTAACTGCACTTCGAGACGAGAGAATTCTTTAGAATACGGTGAGTTCGATTGACTGGTTTTCTAGTGTACATTCGACAACTATTTAACCTCTGCATGAGATGTACTAGGATGAATGGGGTGTTACCGGCGCCGGTAGCTGCATGTGAGAGACATGTGCTATGGGGATTGGGGTGCCGGTTGCTGTTATGTACGTATGGTTTGTCTATCGAATGAGAGGGGAGGTATAGGGCCATGATATCAGAAATGTGTCATGTGTAAGGGAAAAGGAATGAGGAAAAGGGGAAGGTCTATGCACGGCGGATGAGCCGCCGTGCCACTCTGTGGATCAGTTGCCCTCGGGCTACTTTCGGGCTCAGGGGTGGGTCCGCGGGTTCTGCATCTGGCATCGACCTGTGATCGCGTGGCGTGGGATGATCGGACGTGTGTGGGTTCAAGTGGATGTGTATGGGCTGATGGGGGATCGTGTAAAGACTGTGGTAGTGTGCGCACAGCGTAGGAGATAAGTAAGGAGGACGAGGAGTAGGGAGGGCTGATAGGGAGGACTGTGTGGAGGCTTTATTTGTGACACTTAGGACAGTGGATGGCATACAATGTGCTACTTACAAGGAGGCCTGTCTTGCCAGGGGACTTCTGGAGGATGATCAGGAGTGGAGGTTGTGTCTCCAGGAAGCCAGTGGCATGAAAACAGGCGCTCAGCTCAGACATCTCTTTGCCACCATCCTTGGTCATTGCATTCCCTCACAACCTGACAGACTATGGGATGCCTTCAAGGAGCACATATGTGATGATCTCAGACATCGGCTCCAAATCAGGCACAATATCCAGGAGCCACAGGATGATCAGGTCTATGATTTTGGCCTCTTTCTCTTGGATAAACTCCTTCAGTGTAATGGAATGTCCTTGAGCAGCTTTAAAGATATGCCTCGGGTGGTAGGCAAGTGGGAGGTCCTGATTGGAAACCGGTTCATAACTGCGCAGAGGGACTGTGACCCTGTTCAAGAGAGGCAGATGGCTGATGAGGAGGTTCCCAAGCTGAATGAGGGGCAAAGGTCTGCGCATGATCAGATATTACGGTCGGCACTGGACATAGATGCTCAGGAGAAACCTAACGGACAAATGTTTTTTGTCGCTGGCTCAGGGGGCGCTGGGAAATCATTCACATGGAACACCCTAATCCACTCCTGTAGAGCGGAGAGTCTCATTGTGCTTGCTGTAGCCTCATCTGCAATGGCTGCACTTATCCTCACTAATGGGACAACCTCTCACAGCATGCTTGGAATTCCAATTCCTGTCCATGAGGGCTCTCTCCTCCATCAAAAAGAACTCTGACCAGGCTGATATGCTGAGACTGGCCAGGCTCATCATTTGGGATGAGGCTGCAATGCAGCATCGCCATGCCATAGAGGCCATTGACAGGACACTGAGGGATTTCCTTGACCAGCCTGACAGACCCTTTGGTGGCATCACAGTCGCCTTTGGAGGTGACTTTCAGCAGACTCTCCCAATTGTCCCTAAAGGCTCCAAGGAGGATATCGTGGGAGCTACCCTTCAGAAGTCATATCTGTGGCCAAAGATCAAGGTCCTCCATCTGACAGAGAACATGCGGGTGAGAAATGACCCTGACAGAGCCCGGTTTGCAGAATGGCTGCAGAATGTGGGTCAGGGAAAGGATCTCCCACTAGATCATACGTTCTCACTCCCTCAACACATGGTTTGTGGCCCTGGAATTGCAGAGCTGATCCAGGAAATATACCCTGGCATTGGCAATGCAGTCCCTGCCCAGGACAATTATTTCTTGGAGCGGGCCATCCTCTGTCCCAGAAATATTGAGGTCAATGAGATCAATTCCATGGTGTTGAGGCAGTTTCCAGGTGATGCTCAGGTCTTCCACTGTGCAGATTCTGTCAAGGAAACCGACTTTGCAGAGCAGTATCCTGTGGAGTATCTGAATTCCATAGAGATGGGCAGTCTTCCTCCTGCTCACTTGGAAGTCAAGCCTGGAGTGCCTCTGATGATGTTGCGCAATTTGGATAAGAAGCAAGGACTATGCAATGGGACAAGGTTGCGGTTGGTGAGGATGAGGAATAGAGTGTTGGAGGTCAGGATCATCTCAGGTCCACGTGCAGGAAATACTGCTTTCATCCCCAGGATCACCATTTCACCATCAGAGGGGGAATTACCATTTGTGCTGCAGAGGAGACAGTTTCCAGTGTGTGTGGCATTTGCAATGACCATCAACAAGTCTCAGGGACAGTCTTTGGGTATGGTTGGGCTGGACCTGAGATATCCAGTGTTTGGACATGGTCAGATGTATGTTGGTGTTTCAAGGGGAACAAGCTGGAACAAAGTGAAGGTCTTGCTTGAGGAGGGTTTGAACACAACCAACATTGTATATAAAGATGTATTGCTTAGAGCTCCTTGATTTCTGATATCTACTTGATGCAAATTGATTACTTTGATTTTCCACAATGCACTTGACCTTACTGATATGTTAGACTTACCGATGTGTTAGACTTACTGATGCATTAGACTTACTGATGCGTTTGACCTTACCGAGGCGTTTGACTTGCACCCCCGCGTGAAGCGCGGGTATCCACCTAGTATATTATATACTCATATATGCTGTATTACATAACCATTATGATTATCCTCCCTATACAAAGCTCCTGTCTACATGATGTTAGGATAGTAATCAGCTGGTCGTGTCATGGAGTTCAATAGGAAATGGAAATCAAGTTTCTCTTGTGCAACATAAATGCTGCTCTTGGTGATGGGGCCGCCATCTCTGTGCCTCTTCTGTGGCAGCTGATCGAGCGTACATACTTGGAATGATGTTCTGTCATCATTCCGTAATGTCCAATACTCCTGCGCAGTCTATGTGTCTCTGTGGCGTTTGGTGCCTGTGGCCTGGCGTCTGTCGATGTCATGGCCGATGCCATCGGCCAATAGGTGCGCTGTCTCTGATCGGCCACATGTGGCCGATGCCTTTGTTCCTGTATCTTATCTAATCGATAGATAAGATAGCTACTGATCATGATGTCATGTGCCGCTTGCACGTATCGATGTCTACAATGTCATGAGTGTCGTTTCCATTCTTTAATAGATTCTTCTTTTGTTTCTTTTGTTAGTTTCTATATATAAGGATGATTTAAATAACATAGTTGTGTATATCATAACAGGTGAGACTGGCACTGGTCTGGTAGAGACCAAAGATATGGAAAAGGAAATTATAGTAGGTAGTGCTATTGACAACTCGTGGGGTACATCTAACTTCACACATATCTGATCATATTCTTACTGCATGCAGGGGAAATCAAGATCCAGTTCCCTTGGTTTCAGCGAATGTAGCAGCTTATGGGCACTAGTCCTTTAGTTATTCAGGATGCCATTGCACATTCCACCTCACAGCTCAATTTAGATATCCTTGACCACCGTGTGTCTGCATCAGAGGTAGTGAAGAGCACAGCAGAAAGCTCTCTGTTTGTATGTCACATTGTGAATGTGGTCATTGAGGTAACTAACCAATAATAAAGGTTATGGACAATGATGGCAAAGCTGAACCCAGTATTGAAACAAGTGAAGAAGTTAAAGCTTGAACACCAAACCCACAAGGAAGAGCTAGACTATGCACATGCATTAACTATGCAGCAGGAGTGCTATGAGTTAGAGATGTCAGCATGATATGGACCTATCAGGTCTAGTAGCCAGGTTCCCCTGTCAGCGTCAAGCTCCCAGGATGGACAAAGCATGTCCAACCACAGAACATCAGACATGCTGGAGACTTTTACTGGGGAAGATTGGCACGTGGACTTGCTCGGAGGTATATCAGGAGTGTGGTATGTCTATTCATAATCTAGTCTTGCTAGCAGAGTGTTCTTAAGGTCCTCCCGTTTAGCTTCTCCTTCCAACTGAGCTACCTCCTGAGTTGCCTCCTGTACCTCTGCTGGAGCTGCTTCTCCACCCATCCTTATAACACTCTCCTCCTCTATAATTCGTAGCCCCTCATGAAAAAAATCATCACTTGTGATGTCTGTGACCGCCTCATGTGACATAGCATATGTATGTACTTCAATACATTCAGTAATCCAAAAGGTCACGATACTTAATTGATGCACCTGGTTTATTTGTACACCAAAGGCCTTGCAGGGAGCAGAACTGCCCTTTGATAAATCCAACGCAGTGCTCAGACTTCCAAGAAACCCAGTAGTTGAACTGTGTGTTCTCTGGGGTATCCTTCTCAGGTATAAAGAACAGTTATAAGGTATTGGTTAGAGATTGAGCTGCTAGCTTACTTCTTGTACAGTGTGCATAGCTATCAAGATTGGTTTTCAGGCATTAATATCATGTATTAGTGAACACAGCGAATGCCCAAATAACTTGTGCGAATAAGTATGCCGTTCGGCGAATAGGTGAACCAATGAATGTCCACAAGGTAAGAGGGTTTGCCTAAACGGGGTCACCCTAGAGCTGCACAAGATGAACGATGTATGATAATTGAACTGGGGAATATACATGCGAATGTAAACTACTTGTATCGAATGCTCATAAGGAATCAGCGAATAGGAAAGAGGCCGTCACAAGTCAGGGTTGGATAGGGGTGCGCAGTCATGATACAACATAGATGAAACAAACATACAATAGAATGTGGGAAGAGACCTCCTCTGCTCGACCCTCTTTCGATGGTGTTCTGATAGCTGGATTGTCATGACCTGTGTATTTCCTGCACCTTGGTATCCCCATTTTCCCTTTCGCTACTCCTCCTCAGTGTTCACTCGGCTTCTCCCTCCACCTCGACCTCTCCTCCCCTATGTCACCTCTGTTCGCCCTTCCTTGCATTTCGCCGAACGACTATTCGCTGCTCGCATCCCACAATAATGTAGCATGCTCCTTCAGTAAGCGAGTCTCATTCCAGGCACAAGCATTGTGCTGACTTCCTGGTAATCCAACACTGTAGTCAATGATGCAGAGGTCAGGGGTAGAGATGAGCTAGAGTAGCAGTTAGCTATACACCTATTTATTTATAAGAGAATCTCCTGCACATTCACTGAGTAATTGCTCTTCCTATCATACCACCTATTTCCATAGAAGCCTGGTTGCTGGAATAAGGCACTAGTGTACCATCAACCATCAACCATCAACCATCAACCATCAACCATCAACCATCAACCATCAACCATCAACCATCAACCATCAACCATCAACCATCAACCATCAACCATCAACCATCAACCATCAACCATCAACCATCAACCATCAACCATCAACCATCAACCATCAACCATCAACCATCAACCATCAACCATCAACCATCAACCATCAACCATCAACCATCAACCATCAACCATCAACCATCGACCATCGACCAACCATCATGCCACTCAGGGCCTGAGGCTTCCTTGACCCACTGCTTTTCTCTCTCCCTCTCTTCATTGGTAGGCCACTTTACAGCTACATGGCGGAGTTCAGGATGGCATAGCGCTTTGATTACATGGCATGTGCTTCGGTCAACAGTCCTGAAACCCCAACCAGCCCACAGAGCAATCTCCTGCATACTCAATGCATTCCCAAAGTGGCCAAAGCGATAAAGCTCAGCGGCAAGCTGATATGCAATGGGGAGCTGGGCATTGTGAGAGTTGTTATGGAAGACACTGTCACCTTATATCCTTTCAACAATGGCATCAAACGTCTGAGGCCAAATATTGTCAAAATATCTCAGGCCCGCTATATCTGTAGTCAGAGAGGGTGGTCATAAGGAGTGACATTGGCTTGTTGACTTTAACCCGGGAGTGAAGATATCGTCTGGAGTGGAGGTCATCTGACTCTAACCACAATTCCATGTCTTCATCTGAGCTTACACCAGTCTCAGAATCAGTAGTGTCTTCCAGGTAGACATCTACCTCAGCATCTTCCTCAAGAAGGAGCTCCAACATAAGACACTGAAGGAGGGCATCGTTGAGCTCCATCCTATCAGTCATTTGTCATGGCATTGGCAGCAGAGAACAAGAAGCTAGAGCCACTCTGGCCAGTGACGGCAGGAGCAACAAAAGCCCCATCCAAATCATATCAAATCGTGTGTTCAAAACTAGCTTATCAGAGTTAAAACCGGTTTTCAGGGCTTTGTCAGGGCTTTATAAAAAACCCAAATCATCATCCAAATCCTCTCCAAATCCCCATCAAAACCACTACACTGATAGGCCCTAATAACTGCTCTCACAACCAGTTAGTTTCGTTGCAAGTCTCCGGCTGTGTAACCTCATACAACCTAACACAAGAAGCGTGACTTCGGATTGAAACCTCACCAATCCTAAGTTTGAGTGTTAACAGAGTTGATAACCAGGTTGGTATGTCCGGAGGTCTCGAGCATAAAACTTCCCGATCTGAGACAATGATAACAATTAACGCAACATAGATGGTCTTGGGATCGTTCAATGCTTTACAGCGTGACGCACGGAATAAAGTAACTGTAACTAGTCTTTATCAATAACGAGTCCTGGGTAGGGAAGCGCGAAAGATCCCCGATACCATTCTCCGAAGGGCAGGGTAGATGTCATTAATCTGACTGAGAAAGTAGCTAGCTATTCGTTCTAGGGTCGACAACGAAATGTTGACTTACATAAATTTCGATTGATTAGGACCTTGCTGCTAAAAACTCGGCATCCTCGCTCCGCGTCCATGCCGGGGCGCCCTGGGGCCAGCGTGACACAAGCTCTTCCGCTGCACTCCAAACCGTCCACCAATCGCTCCGGTCTCGCGCGACAGTGCCCGTAGGCACCATCGTGCTAGGCAAGAGCACGCTCGCACCAACGCTCCGCTAGTGGCTCCGAACTTCACTGTCACGTGAACGTCGACTGGACTTGCACTGTTCCTCCTTCATGAATACGGCGACGACGATCGGATAAGTGGATTTATTGGGGTAGGATTGCGATGGCAGTCAGTTGAGCCACGGAGGAGCCAGTTCGCCATTTTGGAGGGGTCTGAAGTGGTTGTGAAAAGTACACAAACGAATGATTGTTGGCGGTCATGCGATTGTTTGTTGTATGAAGGTGCTTGGTTTGCGTACTGGGGCATTCCGCAGCGCAAGAACAAGCCACCCACCCCACGAGTGACAGCCAGCGGCCTCTGCGACGAACTCGAAGGTCAGCTTGAAGCCGCTTTTCAATGAGTTTATTCAGGCAATACGTCCTTGAAATTATCCATATCGTCGCAGAGGGTCGGACAGCCTGAAAGGGATTGCTTCTATCCCCATGTCTTGGGTGGAACTTCTTGCCGTCGTGCCATAATAACATACGGTGAGTTCGTCGACCCCAACCATATCTTTATTCCTTCCTTGGGGATGTTCGTGGTTTGATAACCAACCGTTCAACCGTGGTCCGGGACGAGGACGGGACAAAACGCATACAATCGTAGTGGGGACGAATCAGAGGGGCGTTGGGCCAAGGTCAAAACGGCTGATTGGATAGTGGGGAAATATCAGAATTGTTTGTTCCCTTGCTATCGAGGAGGGGTCATCCCGGTAACGTCCCATACCTGTTCAAGCTGAAGAGAATTCAGTTTTGGGGAGATAATAACATATGGAATGATCTCACAGTGTAATGCTCTTATTTGTGGTGTCCTGATACGACTTCCCCAAGGTCATACTTCGAGATTCCATGATGCTCAGGGCTAATTGGATCGCAGATATCTCAATCGAACTTATGCAGGGTCGTGAAGCACTCACAAAGGTCCAACCTCTCCATGTTCCGGCGAGAGTACCTGTCCTGGTCCATTCCTATGTACCATGGCACTGCTTCGCTTCCGGGATGTTTGTCTTTTCTCCAGTTTTCTGAAGGGCCACACGGACAGCTGGTTTATCGCAAAATCGCAAGTAACCATCTCGAGGCAGTATCGGGGCGACACAGGCACGGTATGCTGTTGCATCGCACACGGTTGGTTTTAGACATAACTCAAGTGCTCTTGCTGTCGGCTCCGTATCGACCAGCGACTGATATATATGAGTGTATCATCCACGTTACCTTGGAGTTTCCTTGACAGTCTCCTAACATGGTGGGCTAGCCTTGTCCCACCGGATTGGAATCCTTCAACCGATGGTGTGTGAGCCGTCCATGACATGGTTCCTTCATTGGAAGTGAATCGTGGCGTCGTTTGAGCATGCGCGCCTGGAGATTCGCCGAAGCTGGAAGAATACGAAGAATACCCTCTACTGTAGCTCCGCTGTTCCCCACCATTAGCTGCAATGGCATCTTGGGGCAGAGCAGAACGGCGGTCTTGTCTTCCTTTGACGGAATTCACATTCCCGCCTGACGCTCTTCATGGCGCCTCGGCAGATCTACTAGTCAGTAACACGACTAATCGACTATTTCTACGCCTTCGCAGCTTTGTCTTGTCAACTCTGCCCAAACAGGCCACTTCACAATGTCTCGGATTTGGCGGGTTGAAACGCATCAAGGATATTGCTGATCACACTTTGGTGCATAGTAGTCTGAATAACCTGACTAGTGGTTTTGAACGTTTGTAGGCCTGCTTGTAGCTGGGACTGCATTCCTGTGTAATTTCCCCGCCCATACGCATAGACGAGGATGATTAAGGTTGCCTATGCCCCGTCCATTATAGTATTCTACTGCCGGCATGTGGTTGCTATTCATATTGGCTTCCGTCTTGATCTTGAAGGTGCGCCTCGCTCGACACTTCTATCAACCTTGTCATCTGGCGTTCTTGTAGCTTTGAGGCTTGGCAGTCTGTAAGTGTCTTTTGCAACTTGTGGCTCGCTTGTCTTGAACGTGAGAGATTGTTTTCGACCACACTGACTTGTATTGATCCTTGATAGGTTTCTTGCCATGCTACTGCTACATCTGCCAGTCTTGTACTCTTGGTTCTTGGAAACTTGAGGCCTGCTAATATTTAGGTGTGGCATCTGCCGTTTGCGGCTTGCTTCTCTTGAACTGAATATTCACCACACCACTTGTCAGTCTTTTGATCTTGACGTCTTGGTTTGAGACATGCTGGGTCCTTGTCCGCGGTACGAACGTTGATGGTTTCTGGCTCGCTTGTCTTGAACATGAATATTCACATCGGCTCGTTTAATTCAACAAAACGGTTGTGAAGCTTGTGGTCTGCAGTCTTGATTTGAGACTTGCTGGACTCTTGCGTGGGGTACGAAAGTTTGACGGGTTCCTTGCCTTGTACTTGGATTTTGATATTTGGTCACGAAACATTGATCAGCAAATCGTGAAGTTGTAGGTGTCAAGGTGCATTCCGTGGTTGTCGTCACTATACAAGGTTCCCATCCCACTCAATGTGACGCGGTAGTCTGCAGGGAAACCGGACACTTTGTCAAGCGCAATTCTTGCCCGACTCTGTGCGTTTAGACCTCCCACCCGTCCGTAGCGCCCGTCCTCACCCGATGCATGATTTGACGAAGGTCCTATCAATAGGCACGTCAAGCTGTTGACAAGCCATCATTGACCACGGCGACGTCTAGCTGAATTCGGAGGAGGCACGGGCGTGCAGATATACATCCATTCAAGTTTTCCATGACGCAACTTCCCCCTACAGTCGTCGATTCGGCCAATCCTGGTGACTGTACAATAACGGCTCAAAGTCAATATCATACCCACCACCACGGAAGTGTACCAACCATTTATTAGATGCGAAGCGTCGGGAAGAGCCGTTAGAGATGAGCGCTGCTTGATGTGTGTTCGTGGGGTCTCAATCCAAATCTCTGCAGCCGTAGATGCGATGATAGTCGAGGTGGACACAGGATCGGCGTCGTTAGTACCAACTCAAAGCCGCCGCCAGAAATATCGACACGTGGACTCCTGATTGAATTTACAGCAAAGGCGACAACTCAGGCGGGACATTGTCTATAAAGTTGAGAGTCGTACGTACCAATATGTTCCCGCCGCCTATCACGTCATTTCATGTCGAACAACCATCATGGAAATGGATGAATCGCTGACATGCAGGCAAGCTAACTCGTCGATAGTAGTTTGCTCCTGAGTTGCATTAGGTATCCTCAACCATGACCAACGGTCTGATTATCCCATATCAATAATGAGGCTAACACTGTTAGAACAGAAACGAAGTAGAAACACACATTCCCAGTATTTTGAGCCTCGACGACTAATGAGAGCCGCGCAAGCCATGAGAGGCAGGTGTAAAATCCATCGGGCGCTTATTCTGATCGTTTCTTGCACGATAGCCTGCACGAATGAAAATTTGACCTCAGAGGATTACTTAGATACTAGTACTATCCACCATCCTTCGACAATCATGTCAAGCTCAAGCACTTGTAATTACGTGAGGATAAACCCTTGCGTGCTAACACGTCAACTGTGCGCAGCAGAACAGCTACTAGTAGTATGTTTCGAATAGGTGTAAAACAAGAATACTTATTACAGGTTTGGCAGTATTCTTTCAGTCCAGCTTTCGATTCTCGGTTCGTCCAACCCTGACCTAAATAAAAGGTTACCAAGCTGTTAAATAGGTCGCTTGCTGTAATGTCAAGTCCATACTTATAACAACATGTCGACCTCGATAACCTCCTCCATGCAGTACTCAGCATGCAGGTCCCGGACACACTACTCCCCCTAACCGCATTTATTACTACGGTAAGATCAACGCCGTTAAATTGGAATCCAGCATATAAATAGGGCGTTCTTCCTCGAGCCACAGTAGAATACCTTGTGTATTGGTGCTATGAGCAGTATAATCAATGGTATATATGATACGTATTGGCTGATATGGAGTGTACGCGAGGCATATAGGGTCTCTGGATTCATGTATATTCCCCCAAACTTTCCTGATGTGACGGGCAGTGACTCAGTGAGCGGGGGTCCAGCGGAGGCCGTCACGGTTATGGACCTTATGGTGGCCGTTGTGACGGTGGAACATGGTAAATTTTTTTTTGAGTCCAAAATCTCAAGACGCAGAATAATGGTCCATGCTGGCTTGCCAGTGCTGAGATCCAAATACACCACCATGCCTGGTCCATGCAGCAAGTGTTAGAGCCCGTCTGAGAGTTCCTCCACCCCGGCGAGTGAAGGCAAACTCCGCGGTGCCGGAGCCGCTTCTGATGATTACCTCTCTGGCTGGCCTTTTAATGGTCAGGAAAATAATAGGCTTGATTCATTTTTCGCCCTCCAATCCTTTCATTATCCCCCACATTCTCCATGCCCCTCCCTGTCCCTCTTCGTTCATGGCTAGAAATCTGTCCCGTCGAGGTTTTGGAAGGTATCGCCCTCGCCACCGTTTTCGAGAACCAGCCTGGTCCTCCCGCAGACATAGCTTCGCTCCTGCGAGTTTCAAAATCGATATACGTCGCAATATCCATGGAGAACAATCCGGGACTCTACGCAAAAATCTTTTCTATAAAATTCGACGACCGAGCAGCGGTGCGCAGGCTAGGCGAAACGTGCAGGTATACGAGAAACAGAGCGAACGAACTCGCCAAAAGGTTTCGTTCGTTAAAAAGGTTTAAGCTCATGGAATGTCGCCAGTTCTGTGCTGCCCCAACGGCTCGCGACGATCTCTGGGTGGCGTACCTGCTGTTTCTAGAACACGACCAGCATAACTACCAGCAGTTAGTTTCCTACGCGGCTGTCGACGACTTCGCCAGCAGCTTTATATTAAATGGAGGACCCTTCCACGACGGGGTCGAGGGCAATGGTGGTTGGAAAATCGACAGCGAGATTAATGCTCTGGCAGCATGGATATTTTGGTTCACAGATAAGGGTAAACATCAATCATACTCCGTATTCATGGATTCTGACGAGGTCATACACTGCCAGATCGCGTCGCGAATGAAACTGGAGTTGACCGTGCCGGCGTACTGACCGCCTTTGCTCATACGTTTGTAGGATCGTTCAAAGTGACTGACTTATTCATTCTATTCGTATACTTCCTGACTCAACGCGGATCAGTATGCATCTACCCACGCCCCAATAACTTCGTTCCACCTTCCGCCAAATATCACTCCACTGTCACTGCCACCTTCCCCTGCACTTCCTCTCGCAGCGCGGCCGTCCTCGCGCCCATCCTATCTGCAAAATTACTTCGGCGTAGATATTTCGATAACGCCACCGCTGCTTACACCCGCAGCACTCTTGAGCTGCGCTGTCCGCCTTGAGACAGAGTATGCTGAGGCGCCCATCGTTCTTCCAGATGGATATGTTGGTCCTACCGGTGATGACCTGGTAGAACAAAAACAACCAACAACTAAGTTTGCGGAATGGGGTCAGGACGGCGGTAGCGAGCGGCATGAGCATGACTGGACCCGTCTGCTCACTTGCTACAGCCCGTGGTCGCAACTCATGATCAGGCGCGGCTGCGTGTTCACGCCCGGCATGGTCAGTGGTACCTGGGTCGGTCGCATGTTTGTATGTCTCTTTCTCTACGTACACCGTTGGCGTCCCGTTGACCTCGGTCTTCATCAAGGAAATTCCTCGGGACCAATATGATGCTCTTCTATCCCCAGGCCACTTTGCAACCGCTCCTACCCCACCGCTTCTCCATGTATATCCCCAGCCGATGCAGTTCGACGTTCGGTGAGTATGAATCTATGATGGCACTATATGAGAAGGACACTGAGCGCTTCCGTAACCCAGTGAATATCATGCTCACGACGATTCTCAGAAGATTGGCTATAACGACTTGAGTCAGGACTCCGCAGGCGATGGGGTGCTCATGGCTTGGTGGCCTAGGGGCGTCATCATGAATGAGACTGAGGTGTGTCATATATAAATACCGCCGCTGTCCCCGAGTCCTTTGCCGCTCATCAGGAATGGGTAGCGGAAGTTATACTTCTCCTCCTCGAACAATCCCCTGTGGTCATCGAGCTACGATATCTTTGATCCGGTTTCAGCAGCAAGACGTGCACTAGACAATGAGTACAGACGCACTGGTCCCTACACCCATGGCGTCTACGACATCATTCTAACCGCTACGGTAGGTATAAGGAAGTGTCAGGCATATATTTTTCTGAACCTTTTCCGCACGTACAGACCGGTGCTCGCTTCGGTTCTCACTGGGGTCACAAGAGATACTACGGGCGGGTCAGAGACTGGGATGGCCTTATTCTGCTGGTTAGTATTGAAGTACGTCTTTGTTTGCTACTTGTGTGCAACGTGTACAGGCAATTGATTCTCATGCCTGGGAGAACAGCCACTACCAGCGACACCGACCCGGATATTCAGTGGCTATATCCACAGAAGTATGAATCTTGTGGGTAGATGGCGTGAAACTGCGACACCAGTGGATCTGCCAGGCTGGGAGGGTGTATGGAGTATGACGAAGATTGAGTGATTCACGACGATAAAACAACGACGCAGGCCAATCTCCATATCTCGACGGAATAAATATACAAGTCTCTGAAGCATTCTGGTTGCGTGAAATTCAGTCTCCGATTTTACGTCAACTGGTAGTTGGACTGCAAGTACCAGCAGCCTGCTCATGGGGTGACCTTAAATCCCCACTCCGACGCTTCAAACTCCGACGCACCCCTCACCACCCACAAGGCTTCGTGTACATGAGTAATTAGAAAAATACCAATTAAGAGATTAAAAAAATTGTTGAGCGTAAATTTTACTGTTTCTCCCGGGCGCACGAAGAGGACCGACCATTCACCGACCCTCCCCTCCCTCGCTACGCTCGGGGGGTCCCCCGAACCGGGTCGGTTCAGGTCGGCACGCTAAAGCCTCGTGCGTGCATCCAAAATAGTATATGTGTACCGTGAATTGGATGTACCAACAATTAAAATGCCACATTGAGGTATAGAAAGAAAGTAGAGAAAAAGCCAATAGGGCCAGTGAACCATTTACAAAAATACATGCAAGTGCCAAGAAAACACTTGTACTAAGCAGAGTCGAACCCATGACCACCCTGACACACACTTAATGATTCAACCACTGCACTAAGCTAAATTTATACCTACACATACCCTTTAAATATTATATATTCATACATGAGACGCTTATAGTTACAATAAATGTAACATGTTTTAATCTTTCAGAATGTTTCTGAGGCATTTTATTGCCATTATATTATGTTTTTCTTTATAAATAAACTTCATTGTGATGTGCGAGCGTGTGCGTCGGAGTCCGAAGCGTCGTGTCGGGGTGGGGATTTAAGACTTTCCCTGCTCATGCCTATTACTAGTCGATATTGTGATCCCGTTCTTCTGTCCCAGAGTGATATAGTGTTGTCTGTGTACATGAAACAGACGCCAGCCGACCAACCATACTACTCAGGCAAATATCCTGGAAGGGACATTGGATACAATGCGATGCCACAATCTCCCACACTATTGTTTGGTGAAGAAACGTCAATATCAGCGTTTTCACCCATTCTTCTCTAAGCTCGTATTGACGCTGTCGCCAAGACGGTTGAACAGCTGCGCAGGTAGGCAGCTGTAATCCCTCTCTATGGTTTTCTTGTATTATCCTGACGTACTTGTGTAATAGCCCATCATACACGAAGGTTCTAGTACCAGGATTCGCCACCTAGCATGAATCAGCGTGAGGTTAAGCCTTGGTTGCAAAGCGAGGAGGGAACTCTCAGCGATGATCGTGCTCCAACTCTATCTCGTGGAAAATTCACCTACATTCATGCCTTCGTCGTGCGCTGCCGCATCGGCCTCAACATTGGCAGTCTAAGTCACTCCTTATCTTTGGTCGTATGTCTGAAAACCCGAATCAAGTACGTTCTTTTTAGTGAACCGAAAATTTGTACCTGATGGACTTAACCTCCGAGCTTCCGTTAAAGGATGTTGTTCATTCAACAGCAATGCCATCGAGAACGTCGAGTTAACGTTCTAGATAGCATTGCGGTTAAATCCTCATTGGGTACAGACTGCAGGGTCCTGCCGCCGGTGCTCATTGTCAAAGTATGATCCTCCAGCTTTCTCAGTAGGCATTACGAGGTACCTCAAATGAATGCCCCACAGATCGTTCGCCTGCAGCCGTGTGACTCAACCACGGTGACATATGCGACCTTGGGCTCATGCTACAAAACGATCCACGGAATACTCTATCACGCTATCAGTTTCTTGGACAGAAGTTACGGGGCAGATTCAACTTCAAGCATGTGGCCTGCAGGAATCGACCGCCTTGGGTCGTAAGTCATCCGGTGACCAGTCGGCCTGTCCACTTTGGATACTCTCTTCTTCTACTGACGTTGAATCGAAGTTCCGACCCTGTCTAGATGACAAGAACTCGGGAAACTTACGCCGCATGGACGAGGTCAAATGTGGTTATAGCCTGAATTTTCCATCTGGAAAAGTAGTTCTCTTCCGGCGAATGCCTTAGACCCCTTCATTGGCCCGGAGCCGTGGCAGGACTCGGCATTAATACTCCGCTCTGGTATCACGTGCATCTACAGTTCAAGAAGACCTTTTCCGGCAACTCGGAAATCCAAACCTAACTTTTGCTACAGCCCCATGACAGTTCCATATTGGGGTAAAATATCAGAAACACAGTCTATTACAGTGCTTTGCATAATGTAAGGTGTGAACAGAAAAAAAAAAAAACAGAAAGGACAAGTAATTCCATATCTAATCCAATAATGGTACTAAAGACAAACTATGAAGTACATACTTTTCTCCTGTATAGTGGCTAAAATTCTAGTTAGAATTCTTGAGACACTCACTGAATTGACTGCAAGATGCTAGGTATATTATTTGTAGCTGATATTATACTCTTGGACCATAGCAAAAATACCTATATTTTAGTTTTCAACCACCCCCATTATTAGATTAGATATGGAATTATTTTGCTTTTTGAGTTTTTATTTTATTTTTGTTTATTTATTTTTTATTTATTTTCAGTCTGTGCCTTACATTATGCAAAGTGCTGTAATAGGTAGATAAATGTGTGCTCACCAGAATAATAGATATAATTTTGAGTAAAAAAAATTTTTCCCTTGAAATTTGGCAGTGGGCACTTAACATGAAAAACTACATTTTAAGGTATATTTAGGATGAGATTTGTATTTTTTGACAGCAAAAGCAGTCTGCTGTGCATCGAGCCCCTTCCTGCAACCAAAGAGTCAGTGACATGACAGGAATGGAAAATGAAGCACTTACAAATATGCATCCTTGTAGCACCATGCCTTGTGGAAGAAACATCAAATTGTCATGGTGTCACACATGTCAAGGCATTCTGGAACAAGACACTTCACAGTGGTGAATTTGCCATTTGAGGCGACAACCTTCAAGTACTTAAGTGCGGTAAAGGGGGCATATAGATAAATAGGTTCACTTACAATATCTTCAGCCACTGTATCCTCCTGACCCATAGCCTCTGCCTCAGCCACCCTCCTACATTCTTCTTCACTTCTAGTTGACATCAGGAAAAAAACAGGCTGTTACTTAGCTTTATGTAGTGTATGCAGGACATTTCGCCTCATATCAACCCCCTGTCATATAGCCTCCATAGGTTACCTACTATGTATGTAGCGCAACATAGTATGTCGTAGCACTCCACCAAGAATGCATAGGGATCTATAGTCTGCTGACACCAGCCAGTATAGTTGCATAAAACAGCATCATAGTGTGTCGTAGTGCTCTCCCATGGCTGTGGAGGGGTCTGTAGCCATGCTGACACCAGCTGGTATAGTTGGATAGAATGGCATTGCAGAATTTTCAGACCGGTAGTGTAGACATGCAGGTAAAATAAAAAAAGACAATCATTGTGACTCAGGAAATGTAACCATTACATAGTTCTGTTACATATCAAGAATCCCAGAGATCGGATCTACTGTAGCTGCATGACCAATGGCTCAATGATATTTTGCGTGACACAGAACTTGCACCAGGACAATGGCTCAAAGGTCCATGTGATGTGTGACACACCCAATATGGCTCAGACAGACCAAGGCCAAAGATGGACTGGGAGGCAGGGGGGTGTACAAAAGACAACCTAATCAGCTCTACAGCAATTTGTTCTCCATGGAACATCACATAAAAGCCACTGTAAAGTGGCTATTAAGTACACTATATATCTTACCGTGATGCAACCAACTGGATGAAGGCTCAGAAGATGCATTACAAGGGCCCAAAATGGCTTGGCTCAAGGGCACCATGACACATGATTGAGCCATTGGTTGTGTGGCTACAGTAAAAGGACAGCGGCTTCAACATGTATGTTGCACCCCAAATGAACTATCGTCCTAAGTATTTTGGAGATCAGAAATCAGAAGTCAGAAGAGATTGAAATATTGTAGGGGAGAGTTCAAGAATCAATCTAAGTCAAATGTCAGAAATCAAGTCAGAAGTCAAATGTTGCCAGATGGAAGGTGGAAGACAGAGGGACAGTGGTCTTGCAAGTACTCACTGCACTAAGAACAGGAGATGATGCAATGGAGTCAGGTATTGAAGTTGATCATCTGATTGCAGAATAGAACACATACATGAGTGAGTTTTATACAAAGAGCTGGAGCAACATGTAAGGTGGAAATACTAAGCAAGTTCTGATGCAAGTGGAAGTTGGTAAAGACATACAGGGTAAGTATCTAAACTGGAACAAGAACTAACAAGGGGGGTTCAGGGTAGAGTCAAGAACAATGGGCAGATAGAACAAGGGGAACAAAAGTCTAAGTGACAATGGAATATTCAGGGCTCCTGACATTTCAGACATAGGGTCTTGCTGTATTGCGAGTTGATTGCGAAGGGTCTGAATAATAGAGTTGAATGGGGAACAGATATAACAAGGAGGGGGATGTTGGAAGCATAAGAATATCAGAAGGAAGCAGGACTGGGTGTTGGAAGGTGGGAAATGGCATGATCGTAACAGTATCTCCCCTTCAAGGTCAAGCCCATGAGACCATAAGCCAGATCACATGACTTGTGAACAAATGTGGCTGGGTTTGAAGGATAGGTGTGAGAGACAACACATCTTGACCTTAGCCATTATGGATGGCAAATCGACCTCATGAAAATATCCAGTGCTCAAATGAAACAGCACTTCCTGGATCTTATCAGGAAGAAGGAGCAGGACAAGGAGCGTGAGCATAAATGCAAGGAGTAGGAATGCAAAGGTCAGCTTGTGCAGGAGGAGCAAGACCATGAGGTAGAGTGGAAACGCAAGGCACCAGAAAAGAAGGCCGCTGCAGAAAAGGCAGCCATGGAGAAGGCTGTTGTGGAGAAAGGCAGCCATGGAGAAGGTGGTGGAAGATAATGTGGGTCTGAAAGATTTATAAGTCCTTGTGTGAAACTGACAAGAGACTTAGAAAAATTTCATGGAATATGAGTCCAACATGGGGTTGGAATATTCTCCAGAAAGCACACCAGTCAGTGCCCAAAGGCAAGGGCAAGAAAAAGGCTCCAGCTTCTGCTGAGGACCCTGTGCATGAGCCGAAATAGAGAGCGAAGGAATTTCAGGATGCATGGGTCAACAAGGCTTGATGCATGATGGAACTGAAGAAGCTGGGGCCTGTGATTCCAATGATTGGAAAATGGAAATCACTGGAGGATAGTGACTCAGATGTGGAGACAAATGGGGCCCCATGTGACCTTTGCAAAGCAAGGGGCATCAAATGCATGTGGTCGACAAACCTGAGGGAGACGTCTTGTGACAGATGCCAGGACAGGAGGAAACAGTGCACAGTAGACAGGTTTTCTGCAAGGATTAAACATGAAAAAAGGCAGAAAATTGCTGCATTAGCAGATGGTACTCTAGGTGAGGCGATGCCAAGAGTTGCCAAGTCCAAGCAGGTTCCAAGCAGAAGCAGACAGGGAGCGGAAGGGTTTCTGGTGACCAGAAAGTTGGAAGTGGCAATTTTTAACTGCTTCACGATGGTGTTGTCACTCCTGGACATCATGGGGACGATGTGGGAGGTGAAGAAGCAGCAGGATGAGATAAAGGAGATCCTGACTGATAATAATGAGGTGCAACAGGACACAGTTCTTCTGTTGCAGAACTAGTTGATGGTGATGTCAACAGTTATCAAACAGCTGGTGAAGGAAATGTGCTGGCCAACAACTTGGTGAGAGTTCATGTGGGAGTGGAACTGAAGAAGGTGGGATTGGGTGTGGAGGCAGGACCAAGTGTGAGGGAGGAAGAGGTTATGGAAGTGGAAGAGAAAATTGAGGTAGAGATTGAGAAAGCTCAGTGGGAGCAGGTTGGGAATCCAGTGGAGGTGGAAAATATAGCCGGGGCGGAGAAGAGAGTCAAAGAGGGAAAGTGATGGAATGTTAAGGCAGGAGTAAAGGGTCGAAGTGACTTGTATGTAATTTCTTGGAATGTCAGAGAGTTTGATTAGTGGAAATAATAATCAGAATTAACTCATAACTTAAGCAGTGGGGAATGAAAAAGAATGTCGGACCTGGGGAATGGGGAGACTATTGCATGGGAGGGGACCAGGCTTGGCAGGATATGCCCTGTGGAAATCAGAGATGAGTTCAGAGGCCTGGTTGAGTTCCATAGTGGAAATCCAGGAGGTCACTTCATCAGTGTTTTGTAGCCTGCCCACTTGTCAGGCTTGGAGTTGAGTATTTCCAAAATTTTGTATTCCAGTTCTCCATTGATGATAACTGGCAGAGGCAGAGGTTGTTCACAATTCAGAATGGTGTTCAGAACTGATGGCTCAAGCATAGAGACATGGAATATCAGATGTACTGCATGCATATTGTCAGGTAGTCTGAGGGCAAAAGAATGCATGCTGGCTTTAGCAATGATCTCATAAGGACCAAGGTATTTCTCAGAGAGCTTCTTCGAAGGGTGAGTTGTGTGGAAGAACCAGAAGTGAAGTAGTTTCATGTCGAGAGCCTTTCCCAATGTGCAGAAAAGGAGGACATGAATTCGGATCCACAGTTGGAAGTGACATGAGAGGGAATTCCATGCTTGGAAAAGACATGGAGCACAAAGAGCTGTGAGAGCTGGGCAGAGGTGATAGTGTCATAAGTCAGAATAAAGATCAATTGCTTCATAAGGCGGTCAACAATAACAAGAATGGTATCATAGCCAGATGACTTAGGAAGTTTCTCAATGAGTGTCCTGAGAGGAGATGATTGTGGCTTTGTTGAAGTACTCAGAGTCAGATATTGTTGATGTCCAGAACCTAGATTAGAGCCTTGTAACAGAGGAAACTGTTGGAATTGAGGGACCTTCCGGGACTGGTTGGGTTATCAAGATGGGTTGTGGAAATAGGGTCAGAGTGGAGGGCAGAAAGGATGTCAGCATGGAGAGACTCAGTGTGCATAGTGATTGAGGTGCAGAGTAGCAGAAGTTGTAATATGGTTGCATGCAGGGACGATGCCAACTGCTCAGTCAAGAATACCTTTGCAGAAGTTGTGCAGGTTAACACTGGCATAGTCACTACTTCCCTCTTTTGGGTAGATATCCCAACATCATATGAGTGAGTTGGGTTTGGCTCTGAGTTTCCCAGGGTGGAAGTGGATCACCATGTTGAACTGTGAGAGATATTCAGACCAGAGGATGTGATGGTAAGTCAAGATCTTAGTAGTCGTGAAGTTCTCAAGATTTTTTACACAAAGACAATCCCACACTGCAGGCAATGTCCACAGGGAGCCTAATGTCTACCAATAATGTCTTCCTGTCTACTACCCTGATCAAAACCTTACTACTTTGCCAAACAGTGCTGGAAGACCAACCAACAAAAAGTGATCACTACCTGATTGACACCAGCCTTGACATCATGAAAGAAACAGCTGAATCAAAGCCCAAGACACAACCATCGATAGTAGACTGGAAAGTATTCAAAGAGAAGCTAGAAGGGAGACTACATGAACAGATGAGAAAACTGGCCCCATCAGACAAGCCCCACTTCCATGATAACCTGTGAGAGATAACTGATGTGATCATAGACACTATAAATAAACATGTACCAGTAACAAAGCCCTCCCTGTTCATGAAGAGGTGGTGGTCCCTCATCCTAACAAAGCTCAGGGCAGAAACTAGGAGGGAAGGCAGGCACACAAACATAGGGCAGATCAATCACATGAAGCCCATGGAAAATAGAAGACAGCAAGTAACAAGTATGTGGATGCAATAGAAAAGTCTGAAAAGGAGCACTGGGAGGAATTCTTGGAACAAATAGATCAGAAGACAGTTTGGATGGCCCACAAATATGCGTCAGCTGACTCCTTGGATGGAGGGTGCACCTGAGTACCAAAGCTAACCTCTAAGCACAGCAATGGAATGGAGTGGATAGCTGAGTTGAATGACAACAAGGCTGACATGCTCTTCAGATCCTGCTTCCCAGAAATGACCACAGATCCCAATGCCCCCCCACAAGTTCTACAAGGAGATAACAGACAACCAAATATGCAGGGCTGTAGAAAGACTAAATGCTTTTGGCACAAATGGTATCCTAAATCCTGTGTGTATTGACCTACTCCTGCCCTACATATGCCCCCTGTTCCAAGCGACATTCAGCCTAGAAGTGTAGCCCAGCCTAAAGGGATGAGGGTGCTCTAACAGCAGGAATCAGTATGGGATCAGTTGACAGATACATGCAAAGGCAAGGTTCCAGTTGGGAAATGAAAAGACTGCACTAAATCACATCTACACATCTGTGCCCTCAAAGGAATGACTGCCATCAGAGCAGAAGTGGGGGTGTTGCATCACATCTGGTGGGAGTTTGTCAGGGGAACCCCTTCCAAGACCATTTCTGTGCTTGGAACTGGTCACTGTCCAAGCACACCCTAAATCCCCAAGCCATTCCTTCACTCCTTTCTGTCCTGAGTCCAAGTTCCCAAGCCTTTGGCCTCGGTGCCAATTCAGGAATGGTGTCAAGGTCAGTATGTGATGCAGGGATCACTGGAGGAGTCAGGGTTGCTATTATCTGGTAAGCAGGAGTCCCTGACTGTGGTCAGGGATGTCCAATCATCATGAGGTATATAGTTAGTTTTCTGGCAGAGAGAGTCATTAGCTTTTCCTCTTTGGACCCCTCTCTGCCAGATTGTGTGATCTTCTGCTATATTGGGGAGTTGTTGTCCTTACAGAGTTTTGCAATTCAGAAGGAGGAGTCAGTGGTGAAGGTGGTGGAAGAGCTGCACAAGGGTCACTCAATGTCAGTACAAGTGGCAGAGTGGTCAGAATGTGATGGCCTTCTCCACTTCCAGGGCAAGGTCTATGTTCTGGGTAGAGGTATCTCCGCCTCTTTTTCAATGAGAGGCAGGATGGCTGGGATGAGCTCCTTCTGCTGGAAGAATTCCAGAACAACAACCATGTACACTCCACCACACAGCAAACTCCCTTATACTTGACTTTGGATGACACCCACAGATGGTCTTCAAGCCACACCAGGTGGAATCCTGGCTAGAAATGGTCAACAAATTCCAAGACCACATGTAATCAACCCTCCTGGAAGCCAAGTCCACTCTTACAAATGCCAAGGATAACATGGGGTGGTACTACAACCAATGCTGTGTTCTAGTGCCAGAGTACCAATTCAGAGATAAGGTGTACTTGGACACAAGTGGTATTTGCACTATGAGCCTCTCACAGAAGATTGCTCACCACTACCTTGGGCCCTTCATAGTGATGTGGAGGGTTGGGTGGGACACATATCATCTCAGTCTTCTAACATCCACATCTCACCTCTACCCTGTCTTCAATGTGGTACTTCTGGCCTTGGAAGACCCCATTCTGGGTTGGAAGGCCTGGCTGCCAGCTCCACCAGAAATCATGTATGGGAAAGCGCATTGTGTGGTGGAATAGATCCTGGACAGCTAATTCGTGTGGGGCCAACTCCAGTTCCTCATGAAATAGGAAGTATATAGGTATGGGCAGAATCCATGCATCCTAGAGCAAGATATCTCAACTCCAGACAAACTCTACAAGTTCTATAGGACACACCCTTGTGCTCCACATTGGATTCAGGAGGATGTTCAGATTGACAGTCATTTACATTCTTCTAGGATATATTGGATATCTTTTAAAATATCAACCATAACTGAATTCATAGTACATCATTTTGAGCAATTTGGATATTGTGGATATTCTAAAAAAATTTGAATGTTCTGAGATTTTATAAATATGTTTGTATGTGCTGAAACATGGTGTGTATTGAGATAGCAGAGAAATGTCGGATAGGATTTGGATGACCATACATCAAAAGTAGATAGGAAATTTGTTAGATATACAATGACAGAATGTAGAGGCAAGTATATACAATAACTCTACTGTATTATTATATAGGTTTGATAGAGCTGATTAGAAGGTATGTTTAAAATAATATGCATGTATAGTATGAAGATATATAAGTATTGACATTTGGATAATGGGTTATACACCTTTTCCTAGGAGAGCTGCAGACTATTGTCAGGATTGGTTCTTTTAGGGTTTAATAGCGGGGTCAATGAATTTGAGACACCCGAACACAGCGAACCAAGAGGTCCCTGTGCAAATCGACTATGTAGCTGGTGAAGAGTACCAGACTACTACTAGTACTACATGGGGGTATATGATAGATAAACCCCAAGTCTACAGTCGAAGTGAAGCCTTCACAACACTCGGCGAAGTCGTCCGAAGTGATGAGGGAGGGTTATCCCAGATAGATGATCCCCTCATCGGCAAAGTCACTCCTTTAGAGGCCTTCACCAACAGGCTCAGAGTGATCCCAAGGATTCGGAGTAAAGGGAATTGGTGGTGTCAACTCATGAGTGATGTTCCTGTGCTTGATACAAACGGGGGCATGATGGGAGGGTAGAGCTCAAGAGTTGGTTTTCACAAGTGGGTAAAGTAAAGCACAAGGAAGACATCTGATAATTGAACTGGGGAGCATACATGCCGGGTGAGTCCTTTTTATAGAGAATACATGTATGCTACTGGTGAATGAGAAAGAGGCCGAATGATTTGGAATATTACAAAGGATGCACAGTCGTGTTACAAACAAAGGTGAGACATACTGTATAGAGTGAAAACTTCAGTGAAGCTAATTCTAACAAGAAAGAGGGGCATCCGAAAGATTAGTAGAGATTCTGAGCCTTGGCAACTCCTATCGTCCTGTCCTGCGGTGGTACTAGCCCCATTGATCCCAACCTGCACAGAGGCCGCAACCAATACTGTCTGAATGCATCATGAGCATGTGAGTCTTTCATGGAGTGGGAGTTTAGCAGGTGATGGATTCTATGGTGGAAGATGGCTCCATGGACCGAAATCCTGATGGGAATGATAGGATCAGCGAATGCAAATGGAGTACTGCAAAAGAATACTTCGGTGAAGGGTTTGAGGTCCAACAGTGGGCATGTTCGTTTGCTGGATGTTGATTGCCAGTTTGTAGAATAAATGAACCATGACAACTATGAGCAAGATTTTTAGGGTTAGGATTAAGCATGCTTTACAAGTTCTTGCCACTGTCTCAATTGTCATATATACTTTATGAAACATAGATAGATTAGCTATATATGCATATATATGACAATTCTAAACATCCATCTCAGTTGCCTTCCAATCCCACATGTCCCATGCTTTGAGGATGCAGCATGATAGAGGGGGGGTGATGTCAGGGGATATCCCCTTCTCCAGTTCTGACCCTGCTCTGAGTTCCACTTGCTCTGCTTCCAACTCCACTTCTGCTTTCAGAAGCACTCCTGCCAGCACCACTGATTTCACTGCCCCTGCTCTGCTTCCCCACTTTTGTCCTCCCATTACATGAGGACTTCAAGCATGGTGATCATGTCATACTCATGGGTACAGTAGTGTTGCTGGGCAATACTGAACTTCTTTGACAAGAAGCCTGTAAGTCAACAGGTTCCCCAGTCATGCCCCTTGCCAATCTGGCATGTAATGTGCCAAGTATTGGACAAGACTGAGGAATGGTTGGATGTCATTAAACATCTAAGGTCTCCTCCACTCATGGATGCACTGTCCATGTGCATGCTTTGGCCATCCATGATATTGCAAAGGCACTCCATTCATTCAGAATAGAGGTGAACCTTCTTCTTGCTCAAGAAGAGGTGGTTTTAGCACAGACTATGAGTGAATGCGAGAAGATAAAGATGTCATCCATGTAAACATGGATGAAGTAACATATGCAGTCATGGAAGATTGCAGTCATCAGACATTGAAACGTCAATGGCACATTGCAATTTCCCATTTGCATTACTTGGCTCCTAAACATGCCAAGCATGGTTGCTAAGGCAGTCTTTGCTACATCTGGGTCAATGTGGATTTGCTTGTATGCTTCTGACCTATCGAGCTTCATTTGATATTGAGCATGAGCAATACATCCTAGTCTGGGAAGGGCTAACATAAGTTTAAATCTGAAGTAACCTATTCCTTGCTTCCTCATCAAGGTTTCATCGTTCGTAAGTTTGCATGTTGTGAGAGTTAGATAACCAGATTAAGCAGGTACGCCCGGCGGCCTCGGGCTTTACTTTCCGATCTGAGACAACGATAACAATTAAGGCAACACGGATGGTCTTGGATCAAGGCAGTTCAATGCTTGATAGCGTGACTCACGAGATAAAGTAACTGTCCAAATGATTCCTGGGTAGGGAAGCGCGAAAGGCTCCCGATACCATGCTCCCAAGGGCGGGGTGGATGTCATTAATTCTCACTGGAGAAAAGTAGCTATTCATTCTAGGGTCGACAACGAAATGCTGACTTACCGAAATTCCGATTGATTACGATGCGAAACAGGAAACTCCGCCTCCTCTTTCCGCGTCCATGGAGCGCCTTGGGGCGAGCGCGACACAAGCTCTTCCGCTGCACTCCGGACCGCCCACCAAGTCGCTCCACTCTCGCGCGACAGTGCCTGTAGGCACCATCGTGCGAGACAAGAGCACGCTCGCGCCAACGCTCCGCTAGTGGCCCACTGTGGCTCCAACTTCACGGTCACGTCGACTGGACTTGCTCTGTTCCTCCTTCATGAATAGGGCGACGACGATCGGATAAGTGGCTTTATTGGGGTCAGATTACGATAGGAGAGTCGGTTGAGCCACGGAGATGCCATTTGCACTTGCCCATTCTTGGGGTCTGAAGTGGTTGTGAAGAGAAAGCAGACGATGGCTGTTGGCGTCATGCGATTTGGTTGTTGTGTGAAGGTGGGTGACTTGTTCTTGCGCTCCTGAATGCCCCAGCATGCAAACCAAGCACCCCACGAGCGACAGTCAGCGGCAGCTGCGACGAAATCGAAGGTCAGCTTGAAGTCACTTTTCAATGAGTTTATTCAGCTGATACGTCCCTAAAATTGACCTCTTGAAATAGGATCCATATCATCGCTGTGGATCAGCAGGCTGAAAAGGATTGCTTCTATGCCCATGTCTTCGATGGAACTCCTTGCGGTCGTGCCATAATAACATACGGTTAGTTCATTGACCTCGACAACATCTTTATTCCTTCCTTGGGAATGTGCGTGGTTTGATAACCGACCACTCAACCGTGGTCTGGGACGAGCACGGGACAAAAGTATACAATCATAGTGGGGACGAATCAGATGGGCGTTGGGCTAGGTCGAAATGGCTGATCGGATAGTGGGGAAATATCAGAATCGTTTGTTTGTAATCGAGGGGGGACGATCCAGGTAACGTCCCATATCTATTCGAGCTGAAGAGAATTCAGTTTTGGAGAGATAATAACATACGGAATGATCTCACAGTGTAATGCTCTTATTTGTGCTCCTGGTACGACATCACAAGGTCGTACTACGAGATTCCATGATGCACAGGGCTAACTGGATCGCAGATATCAATCGAACTTATACAGGGTCGTGAAGCACTCACAACGGTCCAACCTCTCCCTGTCCCGGCGAGAGTACCGGTCCTGGTGATGCCATTCCTATGTACCATGGAACTGCTTCGCTTTCTGGATGTTTGCCTTTTCTCCAGTTTCCGTCCATCTTGAAGGCCACAGGGACAGCTGGTTTATGACAAAATCGCAAGTAACCATCTCGAGGCAGTATCGGGGCGACACAGGCACGGTGTTGCATCACACATGGTTGGTTTTAGACCTAACTCAAGTCCTCCCGCTGTCGGATCCGTATCGACCAGCGACTGATATATATAAGTGTATCATCCACCTTACCTTGGAGTTTCCTTAACAGTCTCCTAACACGGTAGGCTAGCCTTGTCCCACCGGATTGGAATCCTTCAGCCGATGGTGTGTGAGCCGTCCATGACACGGTTCCTTTATTGGAAGTGAATCGTGGCGTCGTTCGAGCATGCGCGCCTGGAAATTAGGCTGGAAGAATACGAAGAATACCCTCTACTGTAGCTCCGCTGTTCCCCACCATTAGCTGCAATGGCGTCTGGAGGCAGAGCAGAACTGCGGTCTTTTCTTCCTTTGGCGGAATTCACATCCCCGCCTGACGCTCTTCGTGGCGCCTCGGCAGATCTACTAGTCAGTAACACGACTAATCGACTATTTCTACCTCGTAGCTTGGCCTTGTCAACTCTGCCCAAACAGGCCACCTCACAATGGTCTCGGATTTGACGTGTTGAAACGCGTCAAGGATATTGCTGATCATTCTTTGGCGCATACTAGTAGTAGTCGGTATAACCTGACTAGTGGTTTTGAACGGTGGCGTGTCGGCTGGAACTGCATTCCTGTGTATTTTCCCCGCTCATACGCACAGACGGAGATGATCAAGGTTGCCAATACCCGATCCATTATAGTATTCTACTGCAGACCTGTGGTTGCTATCCATATTGACTTTCGTCTTGATTCTTGAAGGTGCGCCCCGCTCGACACTTCTGTCAACCTTGTCATCTTGCGTTCTTGTAGCTTTGAGGCTTGCAAGTCTGTAAGTATGTCTTTTGCAGCTTGTGGCTTGCTTGTCTTGAACGTGAGCCATTGTTTTCGTCCACATTGACTTGTGTTGATTCTTGATAGGTTTCTTGCCATGCTACTATTACATCTGTCAGTCTTGTACTCTTGGTTATTGGAAACTTGAAGCCTGCTAATATTTACGTGTGGCATCTGCCGTTTGCGGCTCGCTTTTCTTGAACTAAATATTCACCGCCTACGCGTTGAAAAGTAATACTACGCAACGCTTATGAATCTTGTGATCTTGCTGTCTTGGTTTGAGACATGCTGGGTCCTTGTCTGCGGTAGGAACGTTGACAGTTTCCGGCTCGCTTGTCTTGAACATGAATATTCACGCCTGCTCGTTTAATTCAACGAAACGCTTGTGAACCTTGTGGTCCTGTAGTCTTGATTTGAGGCTTGCTGGAATACGGTTGGCGGTACGAAAGTTTGACGGTTTCCTTGCCTTGTACTTGAATTTTGATATTTGGTCACGAAACATTGATCAACAAATCATGATGCGTTATAGCTTATCTGGGTGTTGCCCCGCGAGTGACTTACTTGAAGCCTAAGGCAATCTCCGCGGTGCCGGAGCCGCTTCTGATGATTACCTCTATGGCTGGCTTTTCAATGGTTAGAAAAAAGGGTAGGCTCGAGTCTCTTTTCACCCTCCAATCCTTTCATTATTACCCACATTCCCCATGCCCGTCCTTGTCCCTCTTTCGAGGCTTGAGACCTGTCCCCTAGAGGTTTTGGAAGGTATCGTCCTCGCCACCGTTGGCAAGAACCAGCCTGGTCCTCCCGCAGACATAGCTTCGCTCCTTCGTCTATCAAAAGCCATAAAAGTCGCAATATCCATGAGGAACAATCCGTCACTCTATGCCCAAATCTTTGATATAAAATTCGACGACCGAGCAGCGGTGCGCAGACTAGGGGACACGTGCAAGTATGCGAGAAACAAAGCGAACGAACTCGCCAAAAGATTTCGTTCGTTAAAAAGGTTTAAGTTTATGGGATGTCGCCAGTTCTGCGCTGCCCCAACAGCTCGCGACGATCTCTGGGTTGCGTACCTGCTGTTTCTAGAACACGACCAACATAACTACCAGCAGTTAGTTTCCTACGCGGCTGTCGATGAGTTCGCCAGCAGCTACATAAAAAGCGGAGGACCCTTCCACGATGGGGTCGAGGGCAATGGTGGTTGGAAAATCGACAGCGAGATTAATGCTCCGGCAGCATGGATATTTTGGTTTACAGACAAGGGTAAACATCAATCATATTCCGTATTCGCGGATTCTGACGAGCTCATACACTGCCAGATCGCGTCGCGAATGAAACTGAAGTTGACCGTGCCGGCGTACTGACCGCCTTTGCTCATATATTTGTAGGGTCGTTCAAGGTGACTGACTGGTTCATTTAATTCGCACATTTCCTGACTCAACCCCATCAGTACGCGTCCACGCACGACCCAATAACTTCGTTCCATTTTCCGCCAAATATCATCCCATTGCCACTGGCACCGTCGCCTGCACTTCCTCTTGCAGCGCGGCCGTCCTCGCGCCCAACCTATCTGCAGGATTACTTCGGCTTGGATATACTCATAACGCCACCGTTGCTTACACCCGCAGCACTCTTGAGCTGCGTTGTCCGTCTTGAGGCAGAGGGTGCTGAGGAGCACATTGTTGTTCCAGATGGATATGATGGTCTTACGGGTGACGATCTGGTAGCACAAACACAAAAAACAACTAATTTTGCAGAATGGGGTCAAAAGGGCGGTAGCAAGCAGCATGAGCATGACTGGACCCGTCTGCTCACTTGCTACAGCCCGTGGACGCAACCAATGATCAGGCGCTGCGTGTTCACACCCGGCATGGTCAGTGGTACCTGGGTCGGTCGCATGTTTGTATGTCTCTTTCCCTGCGTACACTGTCGTCGCGTTGACCTCTGTCTTTATCAAGGAAATTCCTCGGGACCAATATGATGGTCTTCTATCCCCAGATCACTTTGCAGCCGCTCCTACCCCACCGCTTGTGGTTGTACATCCACGACCAATGCAGTTTCAGCTTCGGTGAGCATAGATGGCACTATGTGAACAGGAAACTTAGCGCTTCCGTAACCCAGTGAATATCATGCTCACGACGATTCTCAAACGATTGGTTATAAAGATTTGAGTCAGGACTTCACAGGCGAGGGGGTGTTCGCGGCTTGGTGGCCTATGGGTGTCGTCAGGAGCGAGACTGAGGTGTGTCATATAAATACCGCCACTGTCCCCGAGTCCTTCGCCGCTCATCAGGAATGGGCAGCGGAAGTTATACCTCTCCTCGAAAGATCACCTATGGTCATCTGCCTACGATATCTATGATCCGGTTTCAGCAGCAAGACGTGCACTAGACAATGAGTACAGACACACCGGTCGCTACAGCCATGGCGTCTACGACATCATTCTAACCGCCACGGTAGGTATAAGGAAGTGCCGGAAATATAACTTTCTGAACCTTTCCGCATGTACAGACCGGTGCTCGCTTTGGTTCCCTCTGGGGTCACAAGAGTTACTACGGGCGCGTCAGAGACTGGGATGGACTTATTCTGCTCGTTAGCGTTGAAGTACGTCTTTGTTTGCCACTCGTGTGCAACGTGTACAGGTAATTGATCCCCATGCATGAGAGAACAGCCACTATTAGCGACACCATCCCGGATATTCAGTGGCTATATCCACGGAAATATGAATCTTGTGGGTAGATGGCGTGAAACTGCGACACCAGTGGATCTGCCAGGCTGGGAGGGTGTATGGAGTATGACGAAGATTGAGTGATTTACGACGATAAACCAACGATTCAGGTCAATCTCCACCCATATCTAACGATGTATACGAGTCTCGGTTTCGCTGCAACATTCTGGATTCAGTCTCCGACTCTACGTCAGAACGACTCGGACAGGTCCGACTTAGAGAAGAATGTGTGAAAGCGCTGATGTTGACCTTTCTTCACCAAACAATTGAGTGTGTGTATCCAATGTTCCTTCCGGGACACCTGAGTAGTAGGAGTCGTCAGCCGGTGTTTGTTTCATGCCAGTGTACACAAGTTGAACCACGATTCAAGACCCGGGCATACGATACTCACTGCCTCCCATGGCTCTGTATTTTACTTGTTTATTCATCGGCGGAGCCTGTTGGATACATATTGGGACCCGGATGTCGCTAAAGGCAATCTTCAAAACGTGGTTGGACAACCGTGACTATTCCATGACACAACTTAAGTTCCGCACAATCGACCCGGCATCCCCGAGTACACCGTGACGATCCTCAATGCTCCTACCGTACCTAACACGCTACATATCGAGCAGGCTCTCTGCGCCAAACTGGTGTTGCCGTGGGTGACAAACCGGCTTACAGTGGGAAAGTTCAAGCTCAAAAGTTTCTATCACTTACAAACTAAGTATGCAAGGACATTGTCGATCTGAACTGAGACAGGAATGGACGAACTGGCGGGACTAGTTTACTAATATATTATGAACTGGTCCGCTTCGTTGGAAAAAAAGTGGTGAAATTTGACAAGAGGCTATACTTGGTGATGCCTAACGGCCGAACGGGAAGACCTGTGCAGTTACGCGTCGCAGCGATGGCAAAAAAAAGTCAAGGTTGGTGTTTATGGCTGTGCGCACGTCTCTGATCGGATTGGGGGACAGCGACCGCACGGCATCGTTGATGAAGTTGGTGTATAGCAGGCAGAATTGGCCTAGCTTGGCCGACGTAGGATCGGGGACATAATTTCCAACGCCATGGCTTGCTCCAGGCTCGAGAGGGTGGGCTGCGAATATTGGGCCGACATTGACATCTCCTAGTGATATTGAGCGGTTGGCACGGAAGAAGCTGCGTGCTGCGGTCATGTCGAACTGCATATCAGAGACACGACCATCCACGAAGAAAATCAGTGGGAAGAAGGACTCGGCATATGCTGCAAAGAAGCGCGGTGAAACGAACGAAAAACTGGGGTTGGTTGCGACCGAATCCTGTATACGCTGGAACCTGTACTCTCCCGCCACAGTAAAGTTGTATTTCCCGCCTCAAAAGCGTTGACTAAAGTTTGAGAACTTCAAGTAGGGTGTCAGTGCGCAGGATTAAATCTTCTTGGAACAGTGTCTCATTGAAACTGAAGTTGTCTCCGAAAACTGCACCAACTGAAGAGTATTATCAGCCTATGAGTATTCTACAAAAAAGAGGATTAGCCTGTACTGCGAGTCATACTCGTATCACCTAGGGAAGAGGAATGAAGTGATCAGTGACACAAATCAACTGAGTAAACTAAAGACAACGTACCTTCGAAGGCTGCGTGGGTGTCAATATTGGATCTGCACTATAGTAAGCTCAGACGTTCGTGGTGCATGAACGACTATTATTACCTGCACTATAGTAAGCTACAGTGCGGGTAAGTAATATGCAGAGAACAGTGAGCGTAACTATGCGTTCTTACCTCAGACGTTCGTGGTGCATGAACGACTGAGGAAAGAAGCGGAGTAGCGGAATTGGAACTGATGATGTGGAGTAGATGTGGGTCCATGTAGGTATGACATCGATTTCTAACACTCCCCCTCGATGGAAAGGCCGTATCAGGGATTGGAGCGTATGCCAAGGAGCTTCGCGAGTTTATCGTGTGCGGGTCTAGGCAGAGCTTTCGTGAGGATGTCGGCAATCATGTGAGAGGTTGGTACGTAGTAGAACTCGAGTTCCGAAGCGTGTACGCGTTCACGGACATAGTGGTGCTGAACGTCGAAATGTTTCGACCTCGCATGATAAGAAGGATCTTTAATGATGGAGATTGTGCCCATGTTGTCACTCTGGATGCGCGTGCAAGCTTCTGTTCGTGGCCAAGGAGTTTTAGGAGGCTTCGTAACCAGACGGCCTCTTTCGACGCGTGGCATGCAGAGGAGTATTCGGCTTCACAGCTGGATGTGGTGACAGAGGGCTGTTTCTTGGAGCTCCAAGTTATCGCACCGCCGCCAAGGAAGAAGACGTATCCTGAGACCGATTTCCTGCTGTCAGCTTCAGATGCGTAGTCTGAGTCTGCAGAGCCGGTGAGTAAGACGGAGGGGGAGATGCCCCCGAGGACGAGACGGTGTGTGCGAGTGGAGTTCAAGTATATCAGGACATGTTTAACAGCGGTCCAGTGAGGTTTTCCGGGGTTTATGGAGAATTGCGAGAGGCGGTTGACGGCGAAGGTGATGTCTGGGCGGGTGCACATCGAAGCGTACATCAAGGAGCCTATGGCGGCACGGTAGGGAATTCTGGACATAGTGGCGATCTCCTCTGGGCTCGAGGGTGACTGGTCGGAGGAGAGACCTTTAGCGTCTACATGTAGTGGGGTCCAGACAGGGTGGGCTGTGTCTAGGTTGAATCGCTTGGTGATGCGCTCGATGTAAGATGTCTGGCTCAGTGATATGGTTCTCACCGTCCGGTCGCGGGCAATCCGATGCCTAGCATCCAGCGAATTTCACCTAGATCGGTGATGTCTATTTTAGTTTGTAGGTCGCGAACAATCGAGTCCATTTCGGTAGTGGTACTAGCGGTGGCCGCCATATCGTCCGTGTGAATCACGATAATGGATTTGCCGAGATTGGTGGAGCGGCTATAGACACAGTGGTCGATGGGGTTTCGGACAAACTGGTGGGCTACCATCGCCTTGTCCAGTGTTTTGTTCCACTGGTGGCCAGACTGCTTGAGCCCATACAAACCCTTCCGTAGCCGGCATACTAGGTTTTCGTCCTCTGGCGCGATACTACCTTCGGCTTGCTCCATATAGATCTCCTCGTCGAGGTCAGAGTGGAGGAAAGCAGTTTTTACATCTAATTGGCGGATCTCCTAGTCGTTGGTAGCGGCTAAAGATAAGACTAAACGGAAAGATTCCAGGCGAGCAACAGGTGAAAAAGTGTCGTGGTAATCTTGACGTGCAACTTGAGTGAATCCTTTTGCGACAATCCTAACTTTCAGTTTAGCCATTTTGCTGGATTCATCACGTTTAATGTGACAGACGGTCTTGCTCTTGACAATCTTCTTGCCAACAGGGACATCGCTTCGGGGGACGAGGTCCCATACATGGTGCCTTTGCATGGATTGCAGCTCGGAATCCATGCCTAGCTGCCAGATTGGGCCGTTCCGGCCTTTCAGGGCCTCAGTAAAGGACGTGGGGTCTTCCTCTTCGTGTACAATGCCGGCAAGTAGCATATCTTTGACGAAGTTGGCTTTGAGTTCAGCGTCCCTTTTTGCAGCGTGTGCGAGGCATGCCCTGTTGGTGGTGGAAGTAATTTCGGCGACAGTACAGTCAGTGCGGCTGGTATAAGGTATGTTTCGCATGGCGGCACCTGCGGCTGAGGGTTTAGGTACATGTGAAGATCGGCGTGGTGGGGGTATTGTGGTCGGTTCGTGATCGCCGTCTGATGGTACCTCAATGACATTTTCTCCCCCTTCAGCCACTACGTCCTCTTCATAGGCTCCCCCTGCAGCGGCGGCTCCCCCTTCAGTGTGACCGTCCATCTGACCGACCTCCCGATCATCCACCCCTGATATACCTTGATATTCCACGTCGTCATCACTTTCTTGATCAGTTTGGTTTCCAACTACGAGACCGGAATTAAGTGGTCGAGGGGTGGAGTCTTGAGATTCGATAAAGGTGACGTTACGGGATGTTATGATCTGTCCAGTGGATCGGTTGTAGCACCGGTAAGCTTTGGAGTTCTGTGAGTAGCCGACCAGGACACATTCGACGGAGCGGTTATAGATCTTCGCTACATGGTGGTTCTGGATTAGCACGAAAGCTTTGCAGCCGATCTCCCGCAGGTGCGACACGTCAGGTTTCCAGTCAGTCCATGCTTCATAGGGGGTCATATTGCTAATGGCCTTCGTAGGGGTTCTGTTCTTCAGGTACACAGCGGTCAGTATGCATTCTCCCCATAGACTATGGGGTAGGTTTGCGTCAGACCGGATTGCGCGTGCCCTTGACATAAGGGTTCGGTGGCTTCGCTCGACAACCCCATTTTCAGCGGATGTGTATGGTGCTGTGAGAAGGTGTTGTACGCTGTGGCTACGGAGATAGCTCTCATATGACTTAGATGTGTATTCACCACCGTTGTTGGTTATAAACTTCTTGACATTGCAGTTCGACTGACGTTCGACCAGCGCTTGCCAATCAGCAAATGCGGTAATCGCCTCACTCTTTTTCGCAAGGAGGTAAGTCCAGGTGTGTCTGGAGTAGTCATCTATAAAGTTGAGAGCGTAGTATTTTCCACCGGTGGGTACATCCTCAGGCCTGGTGATGTCAGAGAATATGACATCTAGTTTACCATCGGCTCTCTCTCCCTCTCGCATTTTTGGGGCCGGTGTCTTGGTCTGCTTCCCGAGAATACAGTGTTCACAGGTCGGTGGTATAGATGAAAGGTCGGTAGGCATACCTGTAGCCATGCCTTTCTTTGCCATAGCGATGATGGAGGGGTAGTTAATGTGGCCGAGGTGTTTGTGCCAAGTTTCAGGCTAGCGGGGCTCTTGCAAGGTTAGCGTACGCTTGAGCTGAGGATGTAATAGGAACATGATACAATCCACCGTTCACTCTGGAACCCTTATGGATTTCCTTCTTCTGTTGATCATAGACACGGCATTGGTTCTTGGAGAAGACTGAGAGGTAGTTACTATCGTCTCCGAGTTTCCCGACTGAGATGAGCCTAATGGTGGCATCGGGAACGTAAAGAACTTGTAGCAGAGTGAGGAGTTGTCCGCTTGGTGTGATCATTGTGATGTCACCCACGCCGATGGCTTTTGCAATCGAGCCGTTCATTCCTTTGATAGGGCAAGGTATGATCGGCGTGAGCTTGGTGAAGTCCTCTTTACATGGGCTGCAATGGACAGACGCTCCGGAGTCAAGGAAGCGAGGAATGTTATCTGTCGAGGCAAGCGCAAGCTCAGGGGTGCCTGTACTGTTCCGCTGATATGCCAGCCAGTCTACATTATATGTGGTCTCGGTTTTATCTGTGCACGTGAAAGACCAATCTCCCTCGTAGAGGTGGTCATCTTGTTGATAAAAAGACATCGGACGGGATGTTGTGGTCGTAGTAGACGAGACAATATTGGCAGATTCTGATTTTGCCTTATTCTCCCCCGCAATGTTGGCATCGGCGGCGAGAGCAACATCTTTCTCTTTCTTCGCACGAGCATGCTGGCCTCCACCCTCGTCACCACCTCCAGGGTGCCAGCACTTTTCTTTGGTATGGCCGGGTTTGCTGCAATTTGCACTAACGACCCTGGAGGAAGGTTTCTTAGAAGTGACAGCGGCGAGTGCCTCCTCAGCGGCGGTAGCTTGATTGGCATGGCGAATCTTAGATGCTTCAAAGTGGAGGCGGGCTTTAAGGCCGTCGAAGGTAATACCATCCTTGGTCGAGGTGAGGATGCCCTCGAGTTGCTCACGGATAGGGGTAAAGGAGTCGTGAGAAAGTGCGTTGAGACAGATAATGATCATCCAGTCGTCCTCCTTAATAGGACCAGCAGCGAACATATCTTTCATGATGTGTTCGAGTGCGAGAAGCGTGACATCGATGTCCACACCAGGGGAAAAGCGGGTGGAGAGTGTGCACTTGAGCAGGGAAACCTGGTGCATCGGACCTAGGGTGGAGAACGCTTCGAGGATCTTGGCCCATGCAGAGGCGGCAGTGGTGCAACCAGCAATGACGTGGTGAAGGGAAGGGTCCATCATGAGTTGGACTGTGAACACAAGAGTGGTATTCTTTGCAATCCAGAGGTCTTTGTCGGCAGGCTTAGTGTCAGGAGGGATGATAGAGCAAGGATCCTTCGCGTTGAAGTATTTCCATAGCCCGCTCGTAGCAAGAACCGCCTTCACTTCACTCGCCCACAACTCGTAGTTCTCGCCGCCCAAGAGTAACTTAGACATTTTGGGACGAGCCCAGTTCTCAGGGATGAACGAGGTAATGGAGGAAGCCATGGCGCGGAGCGAGAAAAAGAACAGATATATGCGTTGACAGAGTGGGGAAGGCAAAGGGAGGACGGAGCTCAGATAGTTCCTGCACGTATGAATGCTATTATAGGTGCAGCGGTTGGCCCATAACCTATTGGGATCTGCACTATAGTAAGCTCAGACGTTCGTGGTGCATGAATGACTATTATTACCTGCACTATAGTAAGCTACAGTGCGGGTAAGTAATATGCAGAGAACAGTGAGCGTAACTATGCGTTCTTACCTCAGACGTTCGTGGTGCATGAACGACTGAGGAAAGAAGCGGAGTAGTGGAATTGGAACTGATGATGTGGAGTAGATGTGGGTCCATGTAGGTATGACATCGATTTCTAACAGTCAAGTCCACCGACTATAGCCGGTGCAGGTGGATTCCCAGTTGAATGGGCCCTGCCCCCAATGCTCATGAGATTCGTGACGGGGTTTCCGTCGACTAGGAAGGCCGCATAGGTAAGGAAGATAGCCAAATAATTGCCCATGTTACAGCCTTGTAATTCAGCACATTAATACAGGAAGTGCTGGCTAGGTGCGAACTGACAATAAGTACGTACCTTCCTGGACTGCAGTGATTATTTGGGCGGGAGTTGCAATGCCATTGCGAGGGAGGGTCATTAGGAAGCTGGAAGACAAAAGTCGTGGTGGATTGTGCTCACTCCGTGAGAGACCAGGGTGTTTAGACCGGGGCACACAGCATGTATATCTCCCTCACGCAGAGGCTTCCAGGGGTTATTCACCAGCTTTACCGATGTATAATTCAGAGGCCCAGGAGGTGGCTCAGGATTACGATATTTGAGACCCGGGAGGATATGGTCGAGCTCGTCCCTGGTGAGGCCAGCAAGGGACTGGTGGGCTGGAAAGGCTAGAGTAACACAGCAGCTAGGGAAAGAAAGAGGAGTGTCGTCAAACGAACCATTATTGTTTGATGCAGTAGATACAGTTCAGCCTTCACACTGGCTTTTTATATGTGAGTATGAGTCTGTAAGGGGTCCATGATAGTAATGGTTCATCCCGAGTAGCGGACTATGCCAGCGAAAGCGGCTACGACGAACTGCATGGTCCGCATAGTTTAGTCCTAGCTTAGTATTGCCCCACGAATTTAAAAACAGAAGATGTTTCCTGTCACTGTGCTGCAAGTGCATTTCATTGGGGGCAGTCCCATCATTGGTATGTCTTGCCGCAGTCCGAGTCGAAGTCGTCAAAGATTGCCATACACGATTCCGTTCCGTGACGGACTGGAACTAGTACTGCAATTCGGATTCATGGCCATAGCCAGTGAAATGGACCTCTTCGTCAATCATAGTGATGTTCTGGGCTCGGGCTCAAGCCCGAGCCGAGCCCGACCAAGCCCTGTTTGAGCCTGAGCCGAGCCCGACCCAGCCCGGTTTGAGCCCACCAAATGGGCCGGGCTTCTAAGTTGCGGAAGCCCAGGCCGTGGGCTTAAGCCCAGGCTTTGCGGCACTTATATGGTACACCTTTGCCTCAATTTGGATGGCAACTGTATATACATTAAACAGAGTTCTTTCTCCTTTCTCTCAATTTTCCCTCCTGCCTGAAGACATATGTCGGGGATCACCAACAGCAGTCGACCGAAGCGCAGAATTACTGCAACAGAGAAGGTCACCGACCCCAGCAATGTGTCCGTTCCGGCACTTGCTTCACATGCTGCTGCCACACGGCTTGCTGCGGCCAGACTGCCCTCCGCTCCATCGCCAGAGAGCATCGGTGAACTGGCTGCAGAGGAGGGATCTGCTCAAACAACTGGTGAAACAACTGAAGACAACAGCTCTTCCCGCGTGAATAAGAGGAAGACGCTCGACATTCTTGAACTCACCGACTCAGAACTTGCAGCGGAGGAGAGAGAAAATTCCAGTGATTTGACTGGCAGCACCAAAACCCAGCATAAGAAGAAACAAAGGCATGGTAAGCAGAATTTTCTCGGTTCAGATGACTTAGTAGGCTTACCTTGCATTGTTGCCCACCTATGAAGCGCTACAGGTCGGCTGTAGATCCCATTGATGTTGATGCCGACAATGTGCTCGCTGACATCAACATTGTCGATCTCTCTGCTGCACCATCGACGGAGACGATTCGAACGGATGCAAATCGCGACCTCAGCGAATTTTTTGAAGAACCAGCGGCTCTGACTGGCAAGGATGGAAAAGTTTGGAAATGTCGTGCTTGTAAAATCTGTGGGTAAGTGCGTCGGATTGATATCTGGGTTGTGAAATCACATGCTGTCATTTGTCCAGATTAAGACTCGTCAGTGACACAATGACCGCGCGTCAACATATTGAGTCGCTAGGCAACCATTAGGGCATTGAGAAGAGTGAAGACGAATAAGAAAACATTTGATATTGATACTACGGCTTAAACATATTATTTTTTTCGTATCTGTTCTTTCATATGTGAAGCCCGGGCTCGAGCCCGACCCAGCCCGAGCCTGACTAACGGGCTGGGCTCGAGGTTTCATTGAGCCTGAGCCTGCTAAAGCCGAGCCCAAGCCCGGGCTTTCCAAGCCCAGCCCGGCCCGAGCATCACTAGTCAATCAAAGCTTCTGCCTCTTTCAGACTCAGCTCGATGATGACATTAGGTAAGCCGTGGGATCGAAATGTAAGCAACCAATCAAACACTTATGTGTTTACCCGTCTACATCCCTCGGTTGCTTGCTGGCTGGAGTCCAGGACCTGAATAGTTTCCTTTCAGCAACCTTTCCTGCGAATCACCTGTCTCTCTCATACAGCAGAATAATCATTGTCTCGCACCGAAAGTAGTTAACACCAATATTGGCCTACGTGGCCACGCTTGTAACTCCAACAATTAGGTAGTGAGCCCGGGAGTAAGGTTAAGGTGGTGCCACGTGACCACGTATGCCGGTGCATCATGATGCTGTGACGGTGTTTGGGTGAATTGGTGATTGGTGTACTAGCCGGTGTACTGGTGCAAGTGGGTATCTGTCAAGATTGGTTTTTAAGCATTAATATCGTGTATTAGTGAACACAGCGAATGCCCAAATAACTTGTGCAAATAAGTATGCTGTTCGGCGAATAGGTGAACCAATGAATGTTCACAAGGTAAGAGGGTTGCCCAAACAGGGCTCACCCTATCTACAGTCGTAGCGAAATAGCCCGTGGCACTTGACGATGTAACGTGCAAGGTCTCACGGAAGGGCTGTCTAAGTCTCGACAATCCCTTCGCTGGCGAAGGTGCTCCTTCGGAGCCCTTCGCCAACAGCACAGAAAATGGTTCGAAGGCTAAGGTAACGAAGATGAAGTATGAGAACTCACCAGTGGCGCCTAAGTCCTCTGCTAGTTGAAGATGGAAATCTCCAAGAGAAGGCTTAAGACGATGGCCACAGTGAGGTCAAATTTGCACAAGATGAATGACGTATGATAATTGAACTGGGGAATATACATGCGAATGTAAACTACTTATATCGAATGCTCGTAAGGTATCAGCGAATAGGAAAGAGGCCGTCACAAGTCAGGGTTGGATAGGGGTGCGCAGTCATGATACAACATAGATGGAATAAACATACAATAGAATGAGAGAAGAGGGAGAACATGAAACGACGGAGAGTGAAGGTGGCGAAGACACCTGTGTATGAAATCATGTCTTGGGGCCCACATATACACTGCCCTGCATGGGTTCTTCATCTACTGGGTTGATCCCACATGACCTACGGGTAGGACGTCCCATGAACGCACCCTGCTCATATGAACACCAAAAGGGGGTTGGATCGAGAAGCTGATGGAGTTACTGATGAGCCATCATGCCGGATAGGGATGTCGATTGTGATTGATGGTGTGCCTGTTGGTGAATGATGCGAGCAGCGAATGGTTGTTCGGCGAAATGCGAGGAAGGGCGAACAGAAGTGACATAGAGGAGGAGAGGTCGAGGTGGAGGGCGAAGCTGAGCGAACACTGGGGAGGAGTAGTGAAAGGGGAAATGGGGATAACAAGGTGCAGGAAATACACAGGTCATGACAATCCAATTACCAGAACACCATCAGAAGAAGGTTGAGCAGAGGAGGTGGTAGACCCAGCAATGACTGCCAAGTCAGTCCAAAGATGTCGATCGTGTGTTTGACGGTGTGGCTATGGTAATTGGTGCGAACAGCGAGAATCGGTTGCCGAACACGACAATGGCGATTGGAACGAACACGGAAATGGGGTGAGAAATGGCAGGACAGAGCACCTGAGTATGAGAAATAAACACGTCATGACAGTATCACTGCAGGCATATAAAAGTTTTCTAGTCTGAAAAACTGTTGAAACAACTGTAAAGATTTTCCAAATATTTTTAGTGCTTTTTATATAAAAAAAAACTGTAATAAAATTTTGTGTTTTTATTAGAATTTGTTGAGCAAGAAAATTGTAAAAAAATTCAAAGTTTTTTTCAGGGTTTTTTGTGGGTTTCTTTTTGTTTTCACAAAGAAACTTATAAAAAGACATAAAAAACCCTGCAAAAAACTTTAAACTTTTTTACAATTTTCTTGCTCAACAAATTCTAACAAAAACACAAAATTTTGTTAAAGTTCTTTTACATTAAAAACACCAGAAAAATTTGGAATATCTTTACAGTTTTTTGAACAGTTTTTCAGACCAGAAAAGCTTTATATGCCCCCAGTGTATAGGAATGCAAGGATATCAACACTGCGTCACACTACAAAGCTTGACAGCTGAGAGAGATACATACCAGTATGGGAATACAACACAATACACGCTCCAAGTCTTCAAGCTGAGTGTAACAGCACGCGCGGCACGGTACACGATACACGTCATACGCGACCCCCACCCCACACCCACGCCCACATTCCCACCCCACTATAGTCTATAGTCTGGTCGAGCCGCCGCGGCGTTGGCGTCGGCGGCACTTCTCCCCCCCCCCCCGCCTCCAGCATCCCCTCCGAGTCCTAGAACGAATACGGGCCCGGCGCACGTGCCCTTGCGTCACATCATGATTATGCTCCCGTTCGGCTCTTGCTCTGCGCCTCATACCGCCTTATACACATACACCCACGCATCCCGAGTCTTCCTCTAATAAAGCCTAATGTCACCGCAAAGGCACCAAACGCGGCACCCCCACACCAACCCCTGGACCCACACCAGGACCGACGCCAGGACCAACCCCCGGACCAGTGACAGCCCGCGGCGCAGGCGTGGCGTCGGGGGCGAGGGTGTTCGAGCTGTGGTTGGGGTTCGTGTGTGTCCCAGAGTGGGGAGGCGGGGACCCCGCGGCCGGGTAGGCGTGGGGGTGGGGGTGGGCGGGGGCGGGGGCAGCATGTGCGAGTGTGTTGGGGGGTAGTAAGTTGAAATTATTAATAAATAATGACGGATTGGGGGAGCTTCCGTTCCCGTTCCCGTTCCCGGGGAGCGTGCGGGGCGCGTTCACAAAGACGCGCTTCGTATATTTGCCCGCGCGGCGGCGACGGGGTCTGGGGTGGTCTGGGAGGGGGGCGGGCATGGGCTAGGTTAAGGGGGCGGGGGCGGGTGCAGTGGCGGGTGCGGGTGCGGTGGCGTTGGTAGGCGTGGGCAAGGGAGGGCTTGCGGGTGCAGAGTTGGAGGTGGGGCGCGTGTGTGGCTGCTGCCGTGGGGCGAAGGGGTGTGTGTGCGGGGCTGCGGGGACGTGGGGTGTGGCGGCGGGAGCGACGCGCGCACATGCTCGCCACTGCGTGCGCGGCCCCCAAGCGAGAGGCGCAGCGTCGCCAGCGACGAATCGACGTCGGCGGCCGTGCGGGACGTGAGGCGCGGGCGGGTGGAGCCTAGGGAACAGCGAGTGGCGTTCATAACGAGACACGAGGGACTGGGCAACGGGACGTACCATCGGCTGGGTGGGGTTGTGTCTCGGGGTCTGTGCGTGTGTCTGTGTCTGGGCCATGCTAGCGGATGGATGGATGGCGAGACGTGGTGGAGAGGACAGCAAACGCGTCATGCAGGATGGACGAGCTGTTTATATCCAAAGGGAAATATCGTATATTGCGCTCGTTCCTCTTGCTGGCCTTATCTACACCCGGCACACACACACACATCCCACCGTCCCCTCCACTGGCAGACACCCCGGAAACATCATTATAGCGGGAGAGGGCGAGATATGAAGCTTGAAGTCTGAGGGGAGGCTATTGGTGTTATTTGGGGGGAGGACGAGTAAAACGCGTGGCCGGGACGACATGTGCGCACCAGGCAAAGACGACGATGTCCCGGCTTGGTGTCTGTGTCCGTGTCTGTGTCATGCTGCTCGTCTTAGCTGTCGAGTCAGGCGTCGGTTTGCATGTTTGTCTTGGTTTGGTGGGTCGAAATCCGGTCGTTACATAAGGGCCCGTTCGGTGCCCAGAAACCGTTCCAATTTCCAAAAGTAGTTTCGGTTTTTGCAGGGTTTTCAACTGTTTTGGAAATTGATTTGCCGCCGAGCGCACAAATTTCTACAATGTCTGAAAACTGGGTGTATCTGATCAGTACTCGCACAGGACATGCAGCCAAAATAAGAAATGTCTCATGTCCCCATATCCAGCCACATTGACACGAACTGATATCTCCTAAGAATATCCAGCATCGCTATAGAATTACAGCCACGTGGCAACGCTGGGCATTGAGCTGGACAGCCTAGATCTCTCATATCATCTCCTTTCCTCGTGTTCTCACCTTGATAACACGCCGGAGATGCGACATCTTGATACACATCAGTGAGCTGTGTCTCAGTTGGTTTTCATGCGGTGTTGCGCTGGCAGTGCACTGTGACTCGTCAATGAGTGGCCAGTGTGCATACACGACAAGTTTATATGGATCTTGGGTCCCATTCGGGCCAGGGAAATCGGATGTAATGACCAATTCCTGGCAAGAACCCAAGCGTCAATTACTCGCCCGTGCCCATCTGATACCATCATGCCTCGACGTTGGTTGTATTGGTAGCGTTAATTCTTTTACATAGAGTGTTCGTTCATCAGACTACCCCCTGGTAAATGGTGCCATGCTTCTGCACTGATATAGGATGCTGTGAATATCTGTTGACCTGGCAGCACCCATGGCCAGAATCTTATATATACACCTTGCGTGATCTCCTACTCCAAGCCCACATCGCTACGCAAAACTTAGTCCCTCGTCTGCATCCCAGCTTTTCTTTCTTATATCATGTCTCAACGGGATGCCTCGGCTGTTATCCAGGGACTATCAGATAGGTCCGTGCTTACTACATTGAGTGAGATGCGAAACAACTTACATGAACTAGCCTTGGGATCAACTATGCCGATTTCGCGGGGCTTGGTATGTGTACATGTCCCGTCTAATTCCACGAGTTCTATACCTTGTTACACAGCACTACTCTTCTTCGACACGCTTCTCACACTGCCATCTGAGATCAGCCACATCTGGTGCAAGACCGCCAGGCTCGGCACCATTCTCTATTTACTTGCTCGTTACATGCCCTTGGTTTTATATCTTGTTCAGATATATGGTAACTTATCTAACATTTCCGCTGAGGTGCATTATGTCTATGGTTCTCATGTGTAACACCCCTACTGATTTGAATGAGCATCTAGTATGACTTTCATTCCTCACGCAAAGCAACCCAGAGACTCATATATTTGGAGGAAATGTAATGCTCTCAGTCACCTCAGTGGTCCTTGTGCTGTTCTTTCTCTCATTGGAGTAGAGGGTGAGGGATTATACCCAGATATTTCTCAAGTAGAAAGATCAACCCAATTTACTTGTCTAGGCTTACTGCTAGCTCGCACCTATGCCATTTCCTGTCGGAATCAAAGAGTTTTAGGTGTTCTTGGGCTGCTTATTCTTGGCGCTCTTAGCACTGAAGTGGTATGTCCCTGTGTAGACTTCATATAAATAGCATGAATTCATTTCACTGGATATAGTGCCTGTCTGTTTGGAACAACTGCAATATGACTAGTTCACAATTTAATAGAGTGACTTTGTCAGTACTGACTAGGACTTTCTGCTTAGATTGATGCTAACAAATTCTTCAGGGGTAAGATCTATGGGTCTGTAGTTGCCTGATTTGTCTCTGAATACCTTTGACAGTGGTCACCATCAATAATGTTACTGTAATCCTTTTTGACACTGGAGTTGTGATGGTAACCATTCTGAGCTCAATTCAACCCCTGAGGCTTTGGCGGAAAGGTGAGATTTGGGATAAGAAATCTCTGATTAGTCAAGTGATTTACCAAGGTGAGCATACAACATATTACATATATATATGGAAATATCACTAAGCTTAGGTAAGGCTTTCTCAGATATGGGTATGGAATATTATTCCTATGATATTCCATATGTCTGATTTATATTCAGATTCGTGCTTACCATTACTGTAGCTAATGCTATCACTTCTAAGGTCTTGTGATTTATAAACCGATTCAGCTTTGAGAGCTTACTCTGTCCTCTTTTACATTTCAGGTATTGAGGGTACGTAAGACATTGATCTTGATAATAAAAATGGCTAATTTCAGCTCCTTTGTGGTATAAAGCCAAGCCTGGGTAGCATCTTAACCCCTCTTCAGAACAGGTATATTTTTATTGAAAAGACCTGTGATTGTACTAACAGTGCACATACAGCTTGTCAGCAATTATTGTCTGTCGCTTTCACCTAGCTCTCACAGAGAGACACTCTCAACTTGACAGCCCCTCATCATCCACTCTTTTATTCTCCACCATCCAAGCGGCCAGACGAAGTATTCACAATGCCATAGTGGCTGAATTTGGGAACCCGCAGGCTGTTAGTGCCAAGACCTTGGAAAACAATGTGGCTGATCAGGAAAGTCAGCAGTCAGAAGAGGCTAGGTCAGCTGGGATAGAGTTAGAGAGGAGTTCCCTGGGGCAACCAGATATTCTGGAAGTGTAGAACTGGTGGGCCATGTTGTGTCCAGTGAGTGATTTGATCTCCATCATGCGCTGATTAATAATAGCTCAGTAGGTTCTGGAAGGATGGCAGAGGCTTAAGGATAGCATGCCCACTAATACATCATAGCTGCAATTGGAATACAAACCCGAAGCAATCAAGATGCAGTGACTTATATTAACCCTCCTGTTCCTGAGTGTGGCAGATAGCGGCATTGCAACTATATCCAATGTCCCTTCCAGGACATTGGCCTGAGTAGCAGGATTAGTCAGCCGGCATTTGTTTCACGACTCCAGTGTATGCAGAACCACGATTCAAGACCCAGGCAGACGATGCTCACCGTCTCCTGTGCCTCTGGATTTTACTTGTTTATTCATCGGCGGAACCCATTGGATCCTTATTGAGACCCAGATGTCGCTAAAGACAAACAATCTTTCAAAATGTGCTTGGACAACCGTGACTATTCCATCATGCCTATGACCCTGAGCTACATATCGAGCACGCTCTCTGCATCAAACTAATGTTACTGTGGGTGACAAACCGGCCTACAGTAGGAAAGAAACTTTTAAACTAAGTATGCAAGGACATTGTCGATCTGAACTGAGACTGGAATGCATCAGGAATGGCTGATTCCGGCTTGTGATTTGGCCATATTTACGCAGCGCCACCGGTGCCACTAGTCGACTACGTCAGCTACGTAGCTGACTCTGGGTTCCACGTAGTGCTACAGATCGTTATGTGGCGCTGCTGCCCACACTAGGTAGACCTACAGCTTTCTACCTCCAAGGACAGTCTTGTCTATGCCTCTAGTAGCCCTCCACTTCCCCAACCTTGACAGGCTGGAGCCTCCTTGTGTGCATCTGGCCCCAAGTCACAAACAATTGTATCTCATGGGACAGCCAAACGGCACACCAACACTCAATGCAAGGCCTTTGCATGCAAATTCTGGTGCGAGCTCTTTCGACGTTCGCAAATACTCAATAGCGATATACCCCCAGCCATGGCAAGTTTGCGTGGAAGGACTATTGGTGCGTACACGAACTCTGGTGTTCGGTCAAGACGTTGTTGCATTGTCACGGGACGGCAGGCGGATTGTGTCGGGCTCCAGGGACAAAGCAACCCGCATGATGGTCAGTCGCACGCAATGCAGAAGGGTTGCATGAGCTTTGCATCATACATATGCAAACTGATGATTTGCTAGACCTGTGGCCTGTTCATTAGGCCCGCATGATGGTCAGTCGCACGCAATGCAGAAGGGTTGCATGAGCTTTGCATCATACATATGCAAACTGATGATTTGCTAGACCTGTGGCCTGTTCATTAGGCCCGCATGTTGAGACTAGAGAATCAAATTTTAACAGATCCATGTGAATTCATTGCCATGGATGGCTGGTGCACGACCGTGCCCAACTGCGTTGCTGTGTTCGCACGGGCGTCACCAACTTAGCAAAAATTTCTTCTCCCATGTGTCACGTGACATGTAAGTTTTGTGCCCAACAGCACCAAATAGTTCAGGCCATAGAAATACTGCGCTATGCCCAGGTCTCAAAACCACCAACTCCTCCACCATTATTCACGGAGAGAGCTCTACCCAGACCTCTGTGTCAATATTATCCTATGCTCCTGTGCTTAGGAGGATAATCATAATGGTTATGTAATACAGCATATATGAGTATATACTATATACTATAAGAGTATTAATAACAACATATAGGAATATATAGTAGTATTTATAAGGAGAATAATAGATGTTATTAGATGATTCTGTATATATTTAAACATCTCGAAGATATATATACATATGAGAGAGTATTAGACTACAAGATAGAGTAACAGATACTTGGAGAGATACTTGTAACAGATATGAGTAGGAGTATTAGTATGACTAGTTATAATGAGAGAGTATTAGACTACCATATGGAGTAATAGTAGTTGTGTAGATATTTGTAATATATATGAATAGTTATAATGATATAGTGTATATTAAAAGTGGGTAGAAAAAATAAGAAGAGGCTTAAAAATCAAAAGAGGCGTTCTCGTCGGTGGAGTGGCCGCTCGGGGAGGGACAAAAGAAAATTTATTTATAGCCCAACAATAAGATTGGCATATACTTTTGTCCTCTTCTTTTCTATAATCTGAGAATAAAATGGGTGAAGCTACAGGTCATAAAAAGTTGTGAGCATCTACCTTATACTGGTATAATGACTACTTTGCTATGCTCACTGCCGCTGACTGGCTCATCTATTAGCTCTGCCTGCCATCGCTCCTGGCTGTGCTGTCTCCCTGCTATACTCTGGTCATCTCTGTGTCTGGCTCAGCTTTGGCTTATATATTCAACCCTTGCATCTCCTCAGTCTCTGTATCCCCTCTGATCACATCTTTAGATTTCACCTTGTAGTTGGCGGGAACCAGAGGAGCAAACATTAAATGGTTGACAGTGTCCGGATAAGGGCACGGTTCCACAATGTTCTGGAAACTGTGAAGTCGCGTCTCAACCACACGAAGCTTGCATGAGCAGCTGCGGCAATCCGCGGCACCTTCAACGAAGAATACACATGCCAACTTTTCCTCTATATACTTATATAGACCAATAATATCTAACTACGAAATCATATCTTATCTCCTAAAGCCTCCCGAGGCCTGAACCTGCATTAATTACATCTCACCTCAACCAAATATGCCCTGGGATGTGGCCCACCATAGACACCACCTGGCATTACGTGTGACTACTGTAACCCACCGTAGATACCGCCCGTGGCTACATGGTCCTAGGTCCTACGGCACACTACAAAATTGGGTCCACACTACGGAGCACATTATAATAGGGGGGGAACCTACATGCCTACAAGTCCTATGTAGGGTACGTACCATTCCATAACATCCCCCATTTTTCCTGATGTGGACGAATTGGCAGGACTAGTTCACTAATATATTTGGTGAACTGGTCCGCTTCGTTGGAAAAAAGTGTTGAAATTTGACAAGAGCCTATATGTGGTAATGCCTAACGGCCGAATGGGAAGACCTGTGTGCAGTTACGCGTCACAGTGATGGTAAAAAAGAAGTCAAGGTCGGTGTTCATGGCTGTGCGTATGTTTCCAGTAAGATTGGGGTACAGCGACCGCACGGTATTGTTGACGAAGTTGGTGTATAGCAGGCAGAATTGGCCTACCTACGTCGGTGACATAATTTCCAACGCCATGGTTTGCTCCAGGCTCCTAGTGATATTGAGTGGTTGGCACAGAAGAAGCCATCAGGATAACGGCTGTTCTGGGAGAAGCTGCGTTCTGTGGTCATGTCGAGCTGCATATCTGAGACACGACTATCCACAAAGAAAACCAGTGGGAAAAATGACTCGGCATATGCTGTAAAGAAGCGCGGTGAAACGAACGAAATGTTGGGGTTGGTTGCGATGAAATCCTGTATACGCTGGGACCTGTACTCTCCCGCCACAGTAAAGTTGTATTTCCCACCTCCAAAGCGTTGACTAAACTTTGAGAACTTTGGGCATGGTGTCAGTGCATCGGCAGACAAAGGGGGGGTTTAAATATTCACTTCTTGGAACAGTGTCTTATTGAAACTGAAGTTGTCTCTGAAAAACGCATCACCTGAAGAGTACTATCAGCCTGTGAGTATTTTACAAAAAAAGGGATTAAACTGTACCGCAAGTCATACCTGTATCAACTAGGGAAGAGGAATGAAGTGATCAGCGACACAAATCAACTGGGTAAACTAAAGACAATGTACCTTCGAAGACTAGTTGTGTGGGTGTCAAGTCCACCAACTATAGCTGGCACAGGTGGATTAGGCCCGGTTGAATGGGTCTTGCCCCCAATGCTCATGAAATTCGTGATGATAGGATTTCCATCGATTAGGAAGGCCACATAGGTAAAGAAGATGGCCAAATCATTGCCCATGTTAAAGCATTGTAATTTGGCACATCAATACTGGCTAGGTGTGAACTGAGAATAAGTATGTACCTCCTGGACTGCGGTAATCATTTGGGCGGGAGTTGCAATGCCATTGCGAGGGAGGTACCGGAAGTAGACATTAGGGATATAAAGACGTCGTGGTGGATTGCACTCACTCCGTGAGAGGCCACGGTGTGTAGACCGGGGCACACACCACGTATATTTCCCTCAGGCAGAGGCTGCCAGGGGTGAGCCTCGTCACTTGCCAGCTTTACCGATGTATCATTCAGCGGCCCAGGAGGTTGCTCAGGGTTACAATATTCGAGACCCAGGAGGATGTGGTCGAGCTCGTCCCTGGTGAGGCCAGCAAGTGACTGGTGTGCCGGGAAGGCTACAGCAACAGCAACTAGGGACAGAGAGGTGTATCGTTAAATGAACAATTATTGTTTGATGCAGTGGATACAGTTCAGCCTTCACACTGGCCTTTTATATGCGACCATGAGTCCGCAAGGGGTCCATGATAGTAATGGCTCATGCCGAGTAGCAGACTATGGCAGGCTTAGCATTGCCCCAGGAAGTTGAAAGCAGAAGACGTTTCCTGTCACTGTGCTGGAAGTGCATTTCATTAGGGGTAATGCCATCATTGGTATGTTTGCCACAGTCCAAGTTGAAGTCGTCAAGGATTGCCGTACACAATTCTGTTCTGTGACGGACTGGAACTAGTACTGCAATTCGGATTCATGGCCATATGCAGTGTTGCGAATTGAAATGCACCTCTTTGTCAACCACAGTTAGCTTCTGCGGCTTTCAGACAGGTCAGCTCGACAACGACATTAGGCCGTGGGATCTACAAACCCTATCACAAGTCAATAAAGGGAAATCACACAAGTGGGGCCGTGACCGACAGGGCAAATCACACTGAGCATGTGACTTTCCATAATGTCTGATTCTATGCTGTAGTGCTGACTCCACAGTGGAGTGCTCTTCATGCAGCGGAAGCAAAAATCAACCCGTGGTCAGACACCACCCTTAGCTTTCTTCACCCTCAAACACAGGCAGTTGGTGTGAGTTGAGCACTGTACTGCGCTATGGAAGTAGACTGCCCAGCAACCGATGCATCAAAGGTTCAGGCTCAGCGAGGTGAGCTTCTAATTTTGTGACTTGTGACACGCTGTGCAACAGTTTGCTACACGCTGCGCACCAGTTTGCGTTGCTGCTCATCGCTACGCCGCTATCTATCTCATAGAACACTATCTCACAGAACAGTGGACCGAACCTAATCATATCTCTGTCACAGCCTCTCTTGATGAAATCCGGTGTTTGATAGGAAAATCTGACTCTAAAGGAGCCAGCCAGCAGATGCGAATGAAGAGTTACTGAAAGCATATGTCTACCTACTGTAGCTGCAAGACCAATGGCTCAATAGTGCATCGGGGCGCCCTTTGAGCCAAGCCATTTTGGGCGCTTGTAACGCATCACGGTGGCTTCTGAACTTTCATCGAGTTGGTTGTGTCACGGTAAGATATAAATACTTATACTGTAGGGTCTACTTAATAGCTGCTTTACAACAATCGCTTTTAATGCTTCATCAAGAACAAATATTTGTAGAGCTGATTAGGCTGTTTTTTTTGCACATCCCCCTGCCTCTCGGTCCATCTTCGGCCTCAGTCTGCTCTCCTTTCCCCACTTTTTTTGCCAAGTTACTTATGCTCTCCTCATTCTCCGTGACTTCTCACTTTCTTTTTCGAAGGGTTGTGTCAAGATTGGTTTTCAGGCGTTAATATCGTGTATTAGTGAACACAGCGAATGCCCAAATAACTTGTGCGAATAAGTATGCCATTCGGCGAATAGGTGAACCAATGAATGTTCACAAGGTAAGAGGGTTTGCCTAAACGGGGCTCACCCTATCTACAGTCATAGCGAAATAGCCCGTGGCCCTTGACGATGTAACGTGCAAGTTCTCACGGAAGGGCTGTCTAAGTCTTGACAATCCCTTCGCTGGCGAAGGTGCTCCTTCGGAGCCCTTCGCCAACAGCACAGAAAATGGTTCGAAGGCTAAGGTAACGAAGGTGAAGTATGAGAACTCACCAGTGGCGCCTAAGTCCTCTGCTAGTTGAAGATGGAAATCTCCAAGAGAAGGCTTAAGACGATGGCCACAGCGAGGTCAAATTTGCACAAGATGAATGACGTATGATAATTGAACTGGAGAATATACATGCAAATGTAAACTACTTATATCGAATGCTCATAAGGTATCAGCGAATAGGAAAGAGGCCGTCACGAGTCAGGGTTGGATAGGGGTGCGCAGTCATGATACTAAGTAGATGGAATAAACCTACAATAGAGTGAGGGGAGAATGCGAACATGAAACGACGGAGAGTAAAGGGGGCTAAGGCACTTATGGACAAAACCATGTCTTGGGACCCGCATACACGCTACCCTGCATGGACTCTTCGTTTACTGGGTTGATCCCGCATGGCCTATGGAAGGGACGTCCTGCGACCACACTTTGGCCATACGAACACCCAATGGGGTTGGATTAAGAAGATGATGGGGTTAATGATGAACCATCATGCCAGGTGAATGGTATCAATCATATTTGATGGCGTGCCTGCTGGCGAAATGCGCGAGCAGCGAATAGCGGCTCCGAGAATGGGGTGAACAGCGGGTAGAGTGGATGTAGAGGAGGAGTGGTCGGTGGGTGCGGCGAACTCTGACGAAGATGCTAGGGAGTGACGAGGGGGAACATAGAGGTAGCGCGGTAGGAGAAATAAACCGGTCATGACAGGTTTCAGGCACAAGTACCATCGAAAAAAATGGCGCTGTAATAAAAATTTATACAAGTCTAAGTGAGGCAAGGCCTGAGCCATATTGGGTTGTGTCACACATCACGGGGACCCTTGAGCCATTGTCCTGGTGGAAGTTCCATGTCACGCAAAATATCATTGAGCCATTGGTTGTGCGGCTACAGTATGTCCCTCTGCATCTAAAGTGTGACATATCAAACTGATAGAAGTTTCAGAGGTTACTACAACAAGTCATGCGGCCGGTGCACAACAGCAGAAGGCTAGGAGCAACAGGTAAGTCATGCTCATCTCAACCACTTGCTAGCACTTAGATATCCTAATAGCCGTGTTGTGGACCTGAAGTCAGAGTGTAAAAGCAAGGGGTTGCCCATGGGTGGAAAGAAAGCCAATCTTGTTTTGTGGCTGCGGGAGCATGAAGCGGTGGAGGGTCGCAAAATGCAGTTAAATTGTTGATCTAGCGGAGTGGGATGCACACTCACCTGCACTTACACAAGGATCGACATTGTTAATGAAGAAGGGCATGCCATAGATGAGGCAGACGATGCTGAGCTCGATTATCTCATTGTCAACTCAACCGTGCAGAAAGAGGCCGGGGAGCTTGGTCAAAGCTTTCTCAGCGGTTTGAATAAATTCTCTTCAGTGGGAAATAATCGCCATGGGCCGGATGACAGTGAGGATGAGGACGATGGTGACGGCGATCAAGATGGATTGTGTTACTGCCAGTAAAGTGGCCGATACTTTTGCTTGGGTACGTATATAATTTGTTGTTTATCTAACTAATTTCTGAAATAAATGGACTCTTTCCCAGGTTGACAAGTATATTATTGAATGTCGAAGAGATAGTGCGAGGAAGACCAAAACAAGTGTGCTCTCACTGTGGAAGGTAGGAGATTTTATTTATTATGTTTCGGTTTAGCATTTGACAATTGATGTGTTTATTAATCCAGCGTTGGTTGGGACATCAGCTGGCTGCTGGTGTGTTACCTGACGATATTATTGATGCACACCGTATGATTGAATATCTGAAATATGCTGCAACTCGTAAGATGTTTGCTCCAAATGGAAAGACGTTGGCGTCGACTCAACGGTTATTGGCAGTATGTACAGTTCCTATTGATCTTTGTATTGTAAGTTTACAGAAACCCTGTTGCAGTCCTCATTGAAGAAAATAATGGTGATGCTTGGCCATGTCCATCGGCGCCAAGAGGAAAGTAACCCAACAGCAACCCAGAGTTGGCCTGCACATACCTCACGCACCAAGGATTTTTTTAAACCCATTATGGTTGAAGCCCAGCGCCAACAAATGGGAACGCCAGGGATGATGATTTGGATGTTGCCAAGGATATGATCCTGGATTATTCCTTGTTTCCTGAGCAATTTCAAGAAATTGAGTGTGCTATCTTCTGTCTTAACCAGAGTAAGTTATCAACTTGTTCACCCTAGCCAACTGCGCGATCAACTCAGTGCAACTTCTAGTGCCGTCAATTATTAAATCTCATTTCTGATGGAACTGGCCACCACTATAATCCGTGGTGATGAGCTTATTAACCTGCCGCTTTCAACAGCATCAAGTTCATATTCCAGACTACTTAACGCCCGACGGTCAACGGAGTGGGACAGGGAAGTGGCATTTTGGTGTGCTATCACTGTATTATGAAAGTAAGGTCAAGAAACCAGTGATGAGTTCTTTTTTCAATATACGGAACATACTCTTACATATAATGCACTAGAAACAAGAACCCGTCTACAATTTTGTGCTACCACATCGTGAACTGCTCCAATGTCCGATCTCTAGCCTGGCATTAATGCTCCACTACATATTTGATGATCAGTGCCTCCTCGAGAAGCTTCCAGATTGGGACTGGACTCGTCCATCAACATGGAGAAAGGTATTCATGACTAATACTACAGATGCATCAGCATGAGCTGATTGAAAAAACTCAGCATTGGCTCATGTTTGGACGGACGGTTGAGAAACCTCTCAAGCAAGGTGGTATGCTCGGCATGTATACATCATTTTTGGCAGAGACTAGTATCAGATTGGATAAGAAGCAGCACCTGGCTTGTTGTAGCATCCCTACGAAGATTGGTGAGATGGGGTATGCATTTAAAATTGTCTACCTGTGTCCTGTCTCATGCCTCGTTCAGACAGAGTTCTGACTGATGATATAGATGCAATAGGTCATTGGCAGGT
>WHVA01000382.1:0-113554 GCA_015179125.1 Gautieria morchelliformis | reverse complement strand
ATCGCCTACATTGTACCCCTTGTACAGCCCAAACCCTCGGTTGTTTCCGGACCTTTTGAGCCATTGTCGTCGCAGTGATGAAGAAATTCAGACGACTCAGATACTTGTGGTAACTGCCGCTCCGTACAGAACTGCAGAGCCTGCGAACACGTCAGGGTTTCCGACAGCATTAATTAAACGAGCAGGAGGCTTGGAATCAAACGTCAATATCAACACTGCAGCCCCGACGGTGGTCATAGATGGGCTGTCCCATATGTGTAAGGTGTTGGAGAGTGTTCCTTTATCCCCTCCAGAGACCGTCGCCAGAAGTCGATTTCAACGATTCCGTGTCAACGGTCTCTACCAGTCTACTAAACCGATTGGATCTGGTAGCTTTGGTGAGGGCGATTGTATTCCCGTCTAAGTATGCTGTTTCAGTGCTGATGCCATCATTATCAGGAGTAGTTTCTGGTGGATTTCATGTACTCACCGGGGAAGAGGTTGCCATCAAGCGAGAGATGCCTACAGGCAAGGCAGACGACATCTGTGTTTTACCTTATGAAGCTCAAGTATATCGTCACCTACACGGGCACCATGGAATCCCATCGCTTCGGTGGAGCGGCATGGATGGCGGAGCCCATGTCATGGTGTTGGATAGACTCGGCCCAAATCTCCAAGACCTTCGCCGAGTATGCAGAGGTCAACTCTCTTTGAAAACAGTTATGATGATTGCTGCACAGATGGTGAGGTCCTTATGTATTTTCCGTCAACATAATTATGTTGACGAGTGGAATGCTTTAATCAGCTTGACAGGATAGAGTTTTCTCATTCGAGAGGAATTATCCTACGCGATGTCAAGCCAGAAAACTTCGCGATGGGTTTAGGGACCCGTTGCAACATTCTTCACTTGTTTGATTTAGGGCTGGCCAAGCTCTTTTGGAACTCTGCCCCCGATACACACATCCCGTTCAGGGAAGGTCGGATTGGACTGGGTACTCCACGCTATGCCAGTCACAATGTACACTTTGGACGTGGTTTGTTACAAACATTTAGATGCTTTGTTCCTTACTCACGCATATCCGTCTTGCGCAGAGCAAGGCCGTCGCGACGACATTGAAGCGATGGGCAACGTTCTACTTTTTCTCCTTCACGGACGTCTCCCATGGCAAGGAATTTACGCCCCCAGTGTGCAGGCAAAACTACTTCGTATTGGAGAGATGAAAGCTGGGAGTGAATTTGCAGATCTTCTTCTGCGGTCCCCTCCAGAGTTTACCCGATACTTTGAACATTGTCGCAACTTAGCCTTTGAAGAGCGGCCGAACTATCAACTATTGAAGGAAATTTTCCGGCGAAGAATGGAGCAAGAACACTGGTCATATGATGGGATGTTTGATTGGGTAGATGCCACCTCAGAGAAAGGTACCCTCCTACCGGACGAGTATCGGGCGGAACCTAGATTCATTGACTCGAATGTCGATTTTGACTGGTAGTCGGATGTACTCAGACCACAGTTATTTTCTACCATGCACACTCTACCGTGATTCAATCGCGGCGGATTGTCTCGTGCCTAAACGCAGAGTGCCACTGATGATCTTGCGCGGACAGACCGCATGAGTCGATGAAAGAGATTGAGATTGGCTTTATATATGTCTCAATGAAAGCCCCAATGCCGTTGATTCATGTATCGAGCTCTCTATACCTTTCAGTCATCATCACTCTCTGTCTGAACACGCAGACTGTTGACAATTCAAAGTACGCTCTAACCTGCCTGGTCGGTCGTTCACCATATTCGACACGGATATTTGACTTTGCAAACGGGAACAATAATATACACAATGCCCACTTTTGCCCAAGAGCTCCCATCCACCGGTTCAACCAGTTGATATTTCTAGGATTGCAAGCGGTGCCGATCGACTCATCGCTTTCCCGAGTGACCGAGCCGTGACTTACAAATGCAGTAGTTTACATACTTGCCCCATCCGTTTGTAATTCCCCGTAACACCAAGTCGGTGTTGCCCCTTCCTCTGCATCTCCTCTCCATGAAAATCCAACACAAACAGATCAAACCATCTGCCTAGGCGCTGCCCACCGAAAGTCGCACCTCCTGAAAGTGTGCCACACCTAATGAAAGTGTGCCAAACGGATCATTGACTGTACTTGTGCCTACCGACAGCACACTGACTCTGAGCCTAATGAAATCTCTACCCACATCTACTGAAAGTGCACCCACGCTGTTTTGTTCAACAACCCCCTTTTTATCTTTATTTAATTCCATTTATATCAAGTGAGCTATGGCTCATGCAGGATAATTAATACAAGTCACCTAGTTACTGAGAGACCATTGCAAACATAACAAAACATCGGCCCTAAGCCAGGGGGGTCCTAAACCGGACTAAGTCCCCTATGCGGATTAAGTGCTGTAGAGTAAAATAAGTTGGGTTCAATAATGGGTGCGGGCATGTCCCGTAACACAGCGGAAAGATTTCTTGGTATGCCTTGCCAGCTATGAAAGAGACCATGTGGTAGAAAGGGATGAACAGAAATAGAAAGGGTGCGGCAATGGAGAGGGCTGGCAAAGTGTGTCATGGTCTGGGGATACTGTTTTGGAACCCTTCAAGACTTTGGTGTCAGAGCTAACACTTTGGTCTATCAGAACGTGTCGTATACGAAACTCAAAGAATATTAAACAATGCTGCAGCACAACTCCGGAAATAATTTAATATTTGTACCTTGGTTGCAATCCACGTAAAAACTAGTCCAAGTTAATACGGATGGAAGGCAATACGTTTCTTAGCAGCACTGAACAATAAACTAAAAGTCTGTAGGTTTGAGGACGACTATCGGGGTCCAAGTATTCCAAAAAGATAGGAATGGCTTCACAGGAGAGTTTGTAAGTGGACTGACCCGATTAACGTCAATGCACTGCAATAAACGAGCGACTAGGGTTTAAGAAGTGACTTGTGAAAGTCACTGAACAGGAAAGTCACTGATCAGTTCGTCTCGGGTATTGGAGAGCTAATTGACAAGGAAATCGATTGCAGAATTTCACCTGGAGTGTTAGTCCGGGTGGCTAAGTAGAAACGCAACTACTTAACTGAGAATTAATACACTAAGTAAGTGTAATAACCCTAGCTGGGGTTAGCAGCTTAGTAAGCTGTGCAAGCTTGGCAAGTCACACGAGGTACGTGGATAGTAGATGATGATGTATTGGCTGATGAAAGGTGGGCAGTAAGGCCTCCTTTTATATTGTATCTACTATCTATTAATAGACTAGAATGAGTCACGAAGAAATAGGGTAGTGAGTCATTGAGAAAAAGGGTAGTGAGTCAGAGCATGTGTTGGCCAATCACAGTCCACGAATAGGGTGTGAGTCATGCACTGAGTCACACAGAAATGGGGTAGTGAGTCAGAGAGAAAAAGGGTAGTGAGTCAGAGCATGTGTTGGCCAATCGCGGTTCACGATTAGGGAGTGAGTCATGCACTGAGTCATGCATAAATGGGGTAGTGAGTCAGAGTGAAAAAGGGTAATGAGTCAGAACTCGTGTTGACCAATCGCAGCCCACGATTTAGGGGGTGAGTCATGCAGAAATGGGGTAGTGAGTCAGGCATGAGTCACGTCTAAGAATAAGATACACCCTTATTCTTAAAGAGGATTAGCTCAACACAGCCTTCCATTGGTAAGAGGCCTCTCAGCCAATGATATGCCAGAGTTCAAGCATGAGTCACGTGCCGAGCCAGGCTCTGAGTCATGCAGGAGTCATTTCCCAAGTCACAAGACTTTGGACCAATAATACTCCAGCTTGGCAGTGAGTCATGACCCTAATTCTATTTTAGGAGTGTAGTCATGGCACAGCACAGCCTAGCATAGCCTTGTTGCTATGGTAGCATAGGTTGGGCTGAGTTTGTATTGCACAAACTGTGTTGTGGAGGCTTGGGAATAAATTGCTATTTCCAGAGTGCTGAGTCTGAACCGGTAGGTTGGCCAGAGTTTGTGGGCGCGTAAGTGTCCACAGGCTCGAGTTCGGGCGCGCGCGCATCGGAGTTTGCTACATGTGGATTCATAACTCTGCTGCAACAGAATAGAAGTGTTCTGGGCCAAGGACTTCGTTAAAAATGGCGAAAAAATGATAGGAAATTAGAGGAAGTTTAAATAGATCATCCCCAATGATAGCAAAGCCTGTATGCTATATTTTAAGGTCACTATATCGAAAATACATGGAATTTCTCCTATTTGACCGGCAAAGCAGGATTATAGATACGGGTGGACAAGCAGTGTGGGTAGGCAGGGGGAGCTGGGAGCAGGGGAGCACAGGCACACAGTGTGGAGGGGGTCTTTCAGGCAGGCATATGTGAGTGGTCAACTGGGATGGCAGGGGTGCGGACTGGGGCAGTGTGGGGTGCAACTGGGTCATGGGGTGGGTGGCTGATGCATGGTATATGATCAACTCATTGGTCTCTGCAGAGCCTGTTGGGGCAAAGGTTGTTAGTTGGTTGATGTCATATGAAGGGTGTGAAATCTGTGTTAAAAGGAGGGGTCAGTAACAGGATGCACATCAGGAAGGGGGGTGAGGAGGAGGTTTGGGATGAAATCATTTGGTGGCATCGACATAATCCAGCATATAGTTGATGAAGTCGGGGTCAGATAGGGGCTTGGATAGGTCTAATGCATCTCATTTTAATGCATTGATAAGGAGCTGTCACTGCTTGGCATGTGTGAGGCAGGTGAGGAGGAAATGGCGGGCAGATTCTTCTTTCTGGTTGCACGATGGGCATAATTGGGTTCCTACTAGCCCCATGCTGTACAGGTGCTGCTGCAGCTGTGTGTGTCCCATCCTGTTGTATTAGTATGCTGGACTGCTACCTCAGTTGTTCTGCCACTACCTTGCAGTAATTTGTGGAGGCCACCTTGGGGTTGATCATGTGAAACTTGGTGAATCTTAGGGAACTGGTGAATAAGAGCTGAGCTTCACACTTCAGCTTCTTGTTGTGTGCTGCCTTGAGTGTGGACTTGCTGGATGGCAGCGACAAATGTAATAGCAGGGGAAGGAATGGGCTGGGCTGCTGCACCCTTCTGCAGCCTCTTAGCCATTTTGTCTGCCACTTCCTTGCCTATTATTCCCTTGTGACCTGGTATCCAGTATAATTCCAATGGTGTGTTTCAGTGTTTCTTAGCAATCTTGGACATCTGTGTGAGGAAGTGGTCTGTTAGGTAATGACCCAGGGTGCTTCTGAAGTTGCCGAGCACTTTAACTGCTGCTTGATTATTGACTGCTATGGCTGTGTCCTTGATAAAATTGTGTTCCTGTATTATTGTTGCAGCCGGTATAAAGCCTACCAGCTTGGCTTCATAAACTGTGTGCCTGGTGTCAGTGGTTATAAGGGCAACCTAGGCAGACGCTCTACACTCAAGCGGCGAACTGGCAAAGGGGGATCCAAAGTAAGATAGAGAACTATATACAGGACATAGACATACCTGGCGAAGGGGGATCCAAAGAGAAAACTCTAAGGAACCCCTTCGCCACCTAACTACGACTATAAGCAAACTCGGGCATGCTAGCCTGATCACCGAATGCCCGAGTTACATAAGCAATCACGCCAGCGATAACAGGGCTGGACAGATAAGGAAGGAATGATGTCGGAAGGGGTCAGAACAGGAAGGGAAATAAACGGAACACAAGACAGAAGGATGCTAAAGGCTAGGAGAAGCTCAGGGGCCACCAACAACATGCTGCGATAATGCATGCGATAATGCACAGTGTGTGATTAATATTCCCCTGACAGTGGTACTGTAGGGATCTGGGTTGTGTCCTGTTAAGATACAACACCACCACAGCCTGACTCTCCCCTTGAGGCTGGATCTGTCAGCATAGAGTTTAAATGTCTTGAGATTTATGTCAGATTAAAGGGATAGGGTGGATGATGAAGCACTCAGGAATGAGTGTGTTTCAATCCCCTTCCCATCATTTCTGAGCTCATTGCACAGCTTTGTGGAGCGAAATACTTCACCAAGCTAGATGTGCGATGGGGCTTTAATAATGTGTGAATAAAGGATGGCGATGAGTGGAAGGCTGCATTCCACACTAATTGCGGCCTCTTTGAACCCCTCGTCATGTTCTTTGGACTCACAAACAGCCCTGCGACATTCCAGACCATGATGAATGACATCTTCCAAGACCTCATCATGGAAGGGCATGTGTGTGTGTACCTGGATGACATCCTGATCTTCACCGACACCCTTGAGGAGCATCGCCGACTTCTGCGAACAGTCCTTGAGTGCCTACGGCAGCACAAGCTCTATCTTCGCCCTGAGAAATGTGAATTTGAGCAAACAAAGATTGAGTACCTTGGGCTCATTGTGTCACATGGCAAGGTGGAGATGGACCCCATCAAGGTCACAGGTGTCATGGACTGGCCAACCCCAGCAAATCGCAAGGAGGTGCAGGCCTTCCTGGGATTTGCCAACTTTTATTGCTAGTTTGTCGAGGGCTTCTCACATCATGCACGACCCCTGTTTGAGCTCACCAAGAAGGATGTACAATGGTCATGGGGTGATCCCGAACAGCAGGCATTTGATGGGCTGAAGCTGCGATTCACATCAATGCCAAACCTGCACTTTGCAGATGACAATCAACCATACCGGGTGGAGGCTGACAGTTCAGATGTCACCACTGGTGCAGTCCTGTCCCAGCGATCTCCAGATGATGACAAATGGCATCCCATTGCGTTTTACTCAAAGAGTCTCACTCCTGTGGAGCGAAATTATGAGATTCACGACAAGGAGATGCTGGCTATTATTCGCGCCCTAAAGGAATGGCAACATTTCCTTGAAGGCACTAAGCATCGCATTGAGATCTGGACAGACCACAAGAACCTGGAGTATTTTCGCACTGCAAAGAAGCTTAATTGCAGGCAGGCTAGATGGTGTCTCTACTTGTTGCGTTTCGATTTTGAGCTTCACCATCGGCCTGGCGTCACAATGGGCAAGTCAGATGCACTATCGCGGCGCTCGGACCATGGGTCAGGATCAGGTGACAACAGCGATTTGACACTCCTATGCCCAGAGCTGTTCATTTTTCGCGCCCTGGAGGGGCTCACCCTGGTAGGGGAAGAACGTGGGATTGTTCGCGACGTGAAGAAGGCATTTGGGGATGGGTCACTGGAGGACGAGGTCGCAGGGGCGGTAAAGAAGCTGCGACAGTCTGGTGGGAAATCGCTGGTGTCTGCAGAGTGGGCTGAGATGGATGGGTTGCTCACATTCCGAGGTAAAGTTTATGTTCCAGATGTCCAGGACCTCAGGCGACGAATTGCCACCCAGCACCATGATTCGCGGGTCGCTGGTCATCCTGGGCGATGGAAGACCCTTGAACTTGTCTCACGAAATTACTGGTGGCCCCACATGTTGTGGTATATTGGTGAGTACTCCAAGACGTGCGATTTATGCCTGCGAACAAAGGCACGAAGGCAGCCACCCCTCGGTGAACTCCATCCACTCCCTGTCCCTGAAGCTCGCTGGGACATGATCAGTGTTGACTTCATTGTGGAACTGCCTGACGCACATGGCTATGATGTTGTGATGAATGTAGTGGACTCGGTCTCCAAACGGGCACACTTCATCCCCACCAACACCACGATCACTGCAGCCGGAGCAGCGTGACTTTTCCTACACCATGTCTGGAAGCTGCATGGCCTCCTGCAAACAGTGGTGTCAGATCATAGGGTCCAGTTCGTGCGCGAATTCACTCGCGAGCTTTATCGCCTGCTGGGAATTTGCATCACAGCCTCCACAGCGTACCACCCGCAGACTGACGGGCAGACGGAGCGACTGTTTTGGAACCCTTCAAGACTTTGGTGTTATTGCTAACACTTCAATCTATCAGAACGTGTCGTTTACGAGACTCAAAGAATATTAAACAATGCTGCAGCACAACTCCGGAAATAATTTAATATTTGTACCTTGGTTGCAATCCGCGTAAAAACTAGTCCAAGTTAATACGGATGGAAGGCAATGCGTTTCTTAGCAGCACTGAACAATAAACTAAAAGACTGTAGGTTCAAGGACACTATTGGGGTCCAAGCGTATTCCAAAATATAAAGGAATATACTTAGCAGGCAAGTTTATAAATGGACTGCCCTGATAATCAACCAGCGCACAGCAATAAAACGAGAGGCAAAGAATAGAATCTAAAGCGGCTTTTACAAGTAACAGGAATTGACTTGTGAAAGATATTAACCAGGAAAATCAACTGATCAACTCTCTCGGGTATTGGAGTGCGAATGGCAAGACTATCAATTGACAGACTCACTCTGTAGAATTACACCCGGAGGATTAGTGGCTAAGCAGAAAAGTATCTACTTAACAAGGAATTAGACACTAAAGTAAGTGAATAACCCTAGCTGGGATTAGCAGCTTAGTAAGATGCAAGTCACACGAGTCACGTGTAGGATAGAAGCAGTAGATTGCTAGATTGGATTATTCCTAGGGGGTCAGAATGGCCTCCTTTTATATTGTAAATTACACAGGATTACGTAAAATGGGGAGCTTCTATCTATTAGGCGAGTGATGTCATAAGTAAATATTTGCGCAGCTAAAACACACCCTCGTAACTGTAGTGGTGTGTTTGTGCGAGGAAATTAAGAATAGATAGCCAATCACCTTCCCTGATCTGCACAGCCCGGTATAGCCTTACACAGCCCGGCATAGCCTTACACAGCCCTGCATAGCCTTGCATAGCCCTGCATAGCCCTGCACAGCCCTATGATGTCAAGGGTCCTATTTCAGGGGTTGTAGCACTAAGCTTGGAGGCTCAGCATCCAATAAGATTGCTTGATTATGCACCCTAGTTTTGGCTCTGCATATCATTGGGCAGTCTTGCACACAGCCTTACACAGCCATGGTTGCTATGAAGCAAGTCATGTGTCTGCTGGGTTTGAACTATATTTAGGTGTACAGGCTTGTGTAAGCTACACCGGATATTCCCAATCTCACCAGCTGAGATTGAAAGAGCCAAAGTGTCGGAGTTGTGGGTGTTTGAGGACGTGCGGCTCTGAATAAGCGCGTTCAAGGTTCGCTCCGGTCGGAGTTTGAAATTGAGCGCCGATGACAAAGTTATGGACTCTCATGGGTTCATAACCTTTGTCAAGCAAAATAAGGCAGTTTTGAGCCAAGGAGGTCAGAACAATTGGCGAAAAAATGCCAGAAAATTCAAGGAATATTCTAAATCCAGTTCCCCATCAAAGCTGCATGTATTGGCTGAGGTTAAGATGGGAAAAAGGTTTTTTACAGACTTTTTAATGCTTTTTTCGAGGTTTTTAGACTAGAAAGATGGTTCCTACACAGCAACTCAATCAAGAGCTAGAGCAGTACCTTCGACTCTTTGTCAATGAGTGACAAGACGAATGGGATGACCTCTTGCCCATGGCTGAGTTCCAGTACAACAACCATGTGCATGCTTCCACTCGTCAATCGCCCTTCATGCTGGACACTGGGCGGCACCCACGAATGGGCTTCGAACCACATCAACCCCCATCGAACCTTGAGTCTGTCAATGAATTCAAGGAACGCATGGAGGAGTCACTGTCAGAAGTGAAGTCGGCACTGGCAAAGTCGAAGGAGGACATGTTGGGTGCATTTATGCTCCTGCACCAAAATCAAGCATAATATATTCAATTTGTTGTATGGTTTTTCAATCTCTTCTCGCATTGTTCTTGTACCATGCATCCATTTCTCTGATTATTTTCGAAATTTTCCTGTCACTCCCTACCTCTCCATTTCATCTTGTTATTTCTATTTTCACAAGCGGCTGCACCCAGCGGAGTCTGAAATGACTTCGACACGCGAGCTCTTGGGCGCTAAAGGGCCGGGTAGTAGTACATGCACAGTGAGACAGATTTCCCCCTCTCTCAGTGACAACTAAATTCACTGAGAGAGGCGAGTAAATTAGTCTAGTGTTCTTTCGATTTATTGACCTAGAAATCCTCTGTAGTGAATTGATTTCTAGGTAGTGTATAATATATTTATAGTGACAACTAAATTCACTGAGAGAGTGAATTGATTTCTAGTCTATTCTTTTGAGCAACAAGTCCATACCTACTGCCTATAATTCCTGTCCTCTACAGGACATGGCGACATACTATAATTGCCGACGTGAACCAGCACCTACATTTTCGCCCGGTGACAAGGTTTACCTCGATGCAAGCGATATACACACCACCCGTCCTTAGAAAAGCCTAGCTCATCAGCGACTTGGCCCCTACATTGTTGAACGCCAAGTTGGGTCACAAGCCTACCGTCTCCGCCTGCCAAGGTCTCTGAGTCGCCTCCACCCTGTTTTCCCCATCATTAAGCTCACTCCTGCTCCATCTGATCCAATCCTGGGTCGGCGACCATCCCCACCACCTCCACCCATCCTTAGAGAGGGCGATGAGCACTTTGAAGTTGAACAGGTGTTAGACAGTCGCATGCGAGCAAATCGCCTCCAGTTCCTCATCAAGTGGAAGGGGTATGGCTATCAAGAGAATTCTTGGGAAAATGAGGGCGATGTCCAAGCTCCTGACCTCATTGCCGATTTCTACCATTCGCATCCAGGTGCCCCTCGTCGCATTCGCTCCTTGGAGGCTGTCACCTTTCAGAATTGCATCCCTGTTCCACCAGTGGGACTTCATGCGTCAGGTGGCCACATTCTAGAGGGGGGTGATGTCAGGGGAACACCAATCCCACACTGTGCATTATTGCATGCTTTATCGCACGCATAATCGCACTGTGCATAATCGCACTGTGCATTATCGCACACTGCATTATCGCAGCATGTTGTTGGTGGCCCCTGAGCTTCTCCTAGCCTTTAGCATCCTTCTGTCTTGTGTTCCATTTATTTCCCTTCCTGTTCTGGCCCCTTCTGACATCATTCCTTCCTTATCTGTCCAGCCCTGTTATCGCTGGCGTGATTGCTTATGTAACTCGGGGTTTCGGTGATCGGGCTAGCATGCCCGAGTTTGCTTATAGTCGTAGTTAGGTGGCGAAGGGGTTCCTTAGAGTTTTCTCTTTGGATCCCCCTTTTCCAGGTATGTCTATGTCCTGTATATAGTTCTCTATCTTACTTTGGATCCCCCTTTGCCAGTTTGCCGCTTGAGTGTAGAGCGTTTGCCTAGGTTGCCCTTATACCTTCCCAGCAACTCTAGACATGAAAGTGGTAATGGTCTTGACTGAATCATCAGAGATTATAATATTGCGCCTATTGTCATAATCCACAGGTTTCAAAGCTTGTGCATTATGAAATAGATCCAGTAATAATCTTGGGGATCCTGAATTTTGACAATGTGGTTATATGGATATGCCAGCTGATCCTCCGGTGACACTCTCACAGAACCAGAAACAATACCAAAATCAGAAATGGGGGAAGACCCAAAGTGCAGTTGGATAGCATGTCCTCACACGTAACGTGTCCTCACACGTAACGTGTCCTCACACTTAACGTGTCCCCACAGGTAGCGTGTCCTCACAGGTAGCGTGTCCCCACACATAACATGTCCCACATGTAACCGTAGTGTGTGCCCACACGTAACGTGTCCTCACAGGTAGCATGTCCCACATGTAACCGTAGTGTGTGCCCACACGTAACATGTCCTCACAGGTAGTGTGTCCTCACACGTAATGTGTCCTCACAGGTAGCATGTCCCACATGTAACCGTAGCGTGTGCCCACACGTAACATGTCCTCACAGGTAGCGTGTCCTCACAGGTAGCGTGTCCTCACAGGTAGCGTGTCCTCACAGGTAGCGTGTCCTCACAGGTAGTGTGTCCCCACACATAACATGTCCCACATGTAACTGTAGCGTGTGCCCACACATGACGTGTCCTCACAGGTAGCGTGTCCCCACACATAAAGTCTCCTCACATGTAACGTGTCCCCACACATAATGTGTCCTCACAGGTAGCATGTCCTCACACATATCAGGGACATGTATCAGTATCTATTTTGTGACATTATAGAATAGCAAAAGAACCCACATTTAAGCAGCTGTTGTCATTAATTTTAGCAAAGTCAGGATAATTTATTGATATCTACATTGGGAAAAAAGGTCAAAGAAATGTACAGTACATTTAAGCTGAAACTGGTATTAATTTTACCAAAGTCAGGATAATTCATTGATATCTATATTTATTTTTAAAAAAAAAAACACTACAATAAAAGAGAAGTTGTTATTATTACACCCGTTTGCAGTACCTAAGGCGCGCGTCGGATTTGCTTCCGTTTTAGCGCGCAAACTTCGAACAACGATATCTTGCTTGATGTCGCTCCGATTCGCTTGAAATTTCATATCTGAAGCTATGTGGACCATAGCTAGGGCATAGAACTAAAAAATCCGAATAAAAGAAGCATTTTTTATTTTGCATTTTGGGTGCTGAGGGGGGAACAATGTCAAGCTTAGCTTACTGTATGTAGTTCAATGCAGGTTTTAATTTTGTTTGCTACTTTGTACAAATGGTGAGAACCCACTACAGGAGAATCTCCAGAAGAGGGTGTCATAGGATTGGAGAGGAAGGGCTTAGCTTCTTCTGACATTGGATCAGTGAGATCTGACGGTAGGCGTTCATTCTCAATGTCGGATTTCCTCCTGTGTAGCATAAGCCCCGAAATCTTTGATCCCTTCCGCACCGAGTGCCAATGCACCATAAGGCAACTTCGCCAATCCTGACACGTTCTTGAGCTCGGAAACTGTGGGGGCGCACGCGTATGCGGTGGGGTGAGGGGCGCGGAGGTGCTGGGGTGGGCGAGCTGGTATAGGAGGATGGGGTGGTGGGGGAGCGGGCGGCGGTGGGTGCGGGTGCGGGTGTGGGTGCAGGTGCGGGTGCGGGTGTGGGTGCAGTTGCGGGTGCGGGTGCGGGTGCAGGTGCGGGTGCGGGTGTGGGTGCAGGTGCGGGTGCGGGTGCAGGGACGGGTTGGGCGGCGACGCAAAGGACGCGGGGGTGGAGGTGGGTGAGCTGGTGTAGGAGGACGGGGTGGTGGGGAAGCGGGCGGCGGTGGGTGCGGGTGCGGGTGCGGGTGCAGGTACGGGCGCAGGTGCGGGGACGGGTTGGGCGACGACGCGAAGGACGCGGGGGGCACACGCGTACGCGGCGGGGTGAGGGGCGCGGAGGTGCTGGGGTGGGCGAGCTGCTGGTGCAGGAGGACGGGGTGGTGGGGGAACGGGCGGCGGCGGGTGCGGGTGCAGGTACGCGTGCCCTGGGACACGAATGTGCCTGGGCCATGGCGCTCTTCAGGAGTCGAGTGGTCAGACACCCTGGTATGAGGAATACGGGCCGGGATACTCACGGAAGTTGGCCACTGGGGTTATGGGGGAGTTGACAGGGAGCTGCTGGTACTTGACGGCGAGCCTGTGGAGCTAAGCGAAAAGGCGCGATTGAAGAACAGGGTCAGCGGATGCTTTGAAGCCCGGGGCAAGTTCATATGGAAGACGAGTGCCGAACCAAGAGAGGCTGAAGTGTCTGTGGTGCGTGGTGTTGTTGATGGTGCAGCGCGGCAAGCCGCCTATTATGAATCGGCATAACCCGACCAAGTTCGACTTGCCTTACCAACAATGGGAAATAACAAAAATAAAAGACAGCCCCCCACCAAGTCAACACGAGCAACGAAAAAGGTCAAAGAACCTCCAGAGGAACTGTTACCTGACATAGCGGGAATTCAGGGCAAAGGTCGGTTTATATATAATGATGCTATTTCAAGCTCACCAGTTATTTAGAATCTGTTCAAACTACTAGCACTTTTCGACCGCAACGTCAGTCGGCAAAAAAAGTAACTTTTGAAGACTTAGAATCTGAGTCAGGGTCTTCATATGAGGAAGAGACCCAGCCGGCTCAAAGTGCATCCGAGTCCGAAGCCGAGCCCAACGACCCTAACGACCCTAATCGAGACTCAGAGTCTGAAGAGTTAGTAGAGGTGGCAGTTCCCAAACAGGTAAAGGATATTGATGAACCTGGTATGCCATCATATTTTTCATTTATAATTTGATGCTCATTTCACGGCCTAGTAATTATCTTGCGTGTTCCGGACGGCACTGAAGCTGAAGGGTTTGTTGAACGTGTGAAGCTTCCTGCCAATGTCAGTTACAAGAAGGTCGAGGAACGTATCTTCAAAGCGATAGGGTGCTATCAAACAGTGAAAAAGATGCCGCACCTAGCTTACCGGCTCAAAGGTGTGCGAGATAAACACCTTTCGAAACTGGCAAAAGAAGAGGACTGGGACAACCTCAAGGATGATGTGAAGGGCACTCAGGCAAGGAAGAAAAAGGGCGATGCCAGTGGCGCGGAAGTAGACATCGTTCTGGATGAAAGTGTACGTGTGTGTGTGACTTCGCATGGCAGCCGCATCTGATATTATAAGAATTATAGTACATCGCATCACTTCGCCATACACTTTCCAGGAAAAGGGACAAAACTGTGACAAATGCAGCTGGCAGGGGCAAAAAGAAGAAAGCTCGTATTCAGGACTTGAACGCCGATTCTGACACTGAAGGATCTGAGATCAAAGAGCATGGCCTACCGACAAAACGGGAAAGGGATTTCATGGAGGTGTTGAAGGCAGAGTATTCAAACTGTGGCAAACCGGCATGTGCTTCAAAAGTCTGAATAAGAATGGAGAGCACACGCATTTATCATGGTGCCAACTCCAGTCCTGGGTAACAGCCTTGGTGAGTACAACCTTTGCATTTATATGTATTACTCGCTGCTAATAATGCGAATTTAGGTTTCTAACATTCACGGGGTCACTCTGGAAGTTCCTCCAAACAACGCTCACTTCGAAGATTTCCATTATCGCAAAGACTCCATTCAAAAAGAGAAGACCGATGAAGGGTCAACGGCGAACCTGCCCGGCGCTGCGTTGGGTCTTCAAGGATCATTTCCTATGATGATGTTGGCACCAATTGACTATCGAATGTTTGCTCAGAACATGGTCCTGAACCACCCTGTTACTCCAGTCAATCCTGACAAGAGACCGGAACAGTTGACCCCTGCGACTCCGGGTGACATCGCTTACCCAAGCATCGAAGAGTTTCTTGACGATGTCTGTAATTGGCCTGAGGCTAGGGGGCGGAACATTGACAAATTCAAAGGTAAATTTGAAGCAAACAACGTTTACTTCCTAAATGAACTGAAGGAGGTGATGGCTGATGTGCTCATGGCCAACATCGGGATGGCATGGGGTGACGCGAACTTCATCAAAGGAGCGGTTAGAAAGGCTATAAGGAAGCTTGCTAAGAAGGTGTGAGAGGGAGGGAGGCAAGCAGAATTATGCCAGTAGGACACAATAATTTGATTTACTATATACATCAAAAAGAACAATTTAGAGAATTAAGGATATTTGAGATCGGCGGCCTTAGTACCGTCTGAGGCAGCGCACGGCACATTATTGGTATTTAACCTTGAGGCCGCTACCACCAACACACCGCAAGAATGTAGATGGTTCACTTGTCACATGACTTGTCCGCATGTTGACAACAGCTCTGCCTCTCAGACTCGCACAACATAGTTCTTTACTTGTTGTCTGCCTCTAATTCTCGATATTTGTTATTCCAGATGCCATCAACACCGCCCCAATCTCTCAAGCTTCCGTTGATGACGAGCACACCATATAGCGTCAGTTCCAGTAAATCTCATGAATCACACATTCGGACCCAGGATGATTTGAAAAAGCTGATGAAGGGCGAGTTCTCCGGTGCGATATTGAGAGTAATTCTCTGCTTGAAGAGCGCTGTTGGGCGGATCAAAAAATTGTCGACGCTGTCCTATCCAAACTGAAACCTGGCGTGTTCTGGGACAGCCCAACCAAGACTTTCAAGGAATGGCCCAGCCGCACTAGTCCAGAAAGTGCTCATTATGCGCTGTTGGAGTGGTTACTCAACCAGATTCTGTCCATCTCCTCCCAAAAGCTACCGAATGGCAATATCCACTGAGGTCTTCAGTTTTACGTGTACGGTTGGGAAATGGCTGAAGGACTTGACACAGACTCCCCCCTAAAACCAGACCTTGTTGGTTGTCAGTCTGTTGGTGAGATCCGAGGCTCGAAGCCGAAGTTCTCATGGAACGAGGCTGAAATTTGCGTAGAGGTGAAGAAGAACTGGCCTGGTTTGATCCTGCAGTCAAGCACGTACGCGCGCTGTATGTTCACACACCGATTGGATAGACTCTTCGTCACTGTTATCCACTTCAACAACGCAATGATGGGGGTGCACTTCGGATTTTATTCTCGCATGGGTCTGGTTGTTACGCCGGAACTTGACCTCTCGAAGGAGGGAGGCTTTAAAGGATTTGTCCGCGGAGTGGTTGGGATTAATTCTTGGACCGACACAAACCAGCTGGAATCGATACTACTCGTACCATCACAGACATTGCGATTCCCGAGAGGGGTATATTCAAGATTTCGAAAACACTTTGTGGCCGACGTTGCGTTCGCGGACGAGCAACACGTGTGTATCTTTTGGTCAAGAAGGGTGCGTTTTGACGTTTAGAGATCTGGGCCAGTAGTTAACAATTGGGTTTGAAGATGCAACCGCCACCGATGGTTCTCCCGCTCAACCTTCGTCCACTCACCGGTATAACTTATGAAGTCACCAACCCCCGCGTTCTCAGCCTGGAAAAGAGACTGACGGTCAGAACCCTTGAGGTTGAAGGGAGGCATATCTTTTCTCTTGCCGGACACTGTCATTCTGAAAGATTCATGGCCATTGAAAACCCATAACGAAGAAGGCACAATGTTTGGAGCGTTATCGGGCGGATTTGGACTGCCAGACATCCTTGTCTCATACCCTGTCGAGGACGGAATGGATAAGCTCATACCTGATGACGCAACGTATTGGCCCGTGTGTGCGCCAGAGCCATACGCCGGGGTTAGGCCTGACGAACGAATACATATGCGATCTGTTTTTGAGACCCGAGGGACGTCACTGCGAGCTGCACAAAGTCCTCGATTGCTCGTGCGTTGCATAGTGCACGCCATGTTGGGTATGTGAACGAAGAGGGCATCGGACATGATTTACCTATAATGGTGATCGACAGGGCATTTTGGGCTGTTTAAGAACGGCTGGTTGCACCGCGATGTAAGCGTCGGGAACGTCATGCTGATGGATGAAGCTGAGCGGCCGCCTGTGGCAGAGTACGTACCATCTTTCACATCAGTCCTTTCGTTTTTTTATGTTTGCTTCAGTTTTGCCGTGACTCGAGAAGTTACTAGATGTGTGGGATTCATATGCGATGGGGACCAGGCATTCGTTGGATGGATCAGAAGCGGGAATTAGCAAAGCATCGCTCGGTGGGTCTTTAGTTGTTGTGTGCGGCTTGTGATTTACATGGTTCTAGGGTACGCTGCCTTTCATGTCTCAGGCGCTGATTGTTACTTGGGACTCTGGAACGCAAGTTGTGCACCAAGTAATTGATGACCTGGAGTCGTTTATATGGGTTTTATTTTGGTCGATTCTGGAGATTCTGGAGACCAAGGGGGCACTCGGGCGACTAGAACAGAATTACTGTCAAACGATGCTCTCCGAGGAGTTACCTGTGTTACAAGCTAGGGGAAGTTTCCTTGATAGGTTAAAGCAACAGGATGCCGCGAAAAACTTCTCCACGGGCTTCAAGCCATTCTCCAAACTCTTGATTCAATGGTTAACGCTTTCTTGGGAGACTGCTCTGGAATGGCTGACGCCAGACTTCATTAAGGTGAACGCCGATGAGTACACTTTACAGGCCACCAAGCCATACAGGCAGTATGTAACGATTGGGCTTGAATCTCTTTCAGACCTGCCAGAGAGTTGGGATTATGTTAATGAGGGGGAAATGACAGGTGAAGAGAGAGTCGAGGAGGGGGAAATGACAGGTGAAGAGAGAGGATGAGCTGGGAAAGACCGCATGTAACGCATATAATATTATGATATCCTGTAGCCACTGTAGGAATTATCACAATACTACGATACTCGACGCACGTAATTGGCCAATGAGTACTTTTTGCACTACTAAGTGTTGTACCAATATCATCCATCACATTGCAGATAATTTTCAACATTCTGACAACAAAAAAATTACATTACAGTAGTACAACTGCACTACAGATAGCCACAGTCCTTCATCCACCCTCACGCATGTCTGCGTGTAATCCGATCCAGTGCCTCATAGAGAAACATGAATAGCTCAGCCCTCTCCTTACTTGCAACACATGCACGGAACTCGGCACCATGACGTCTGAGGTGAGCTTTGATGAAGGAGAATGATTCTTCGATCGGGTTGAGATCGGGCGAGTACGGTGGAAGATACATCAGTTTGATTCCTCTGCAAATGCAAGATTAGACACTAGTGAAAACAGTTTATAATGGTAAAAACCTTTGGGCACATAAGAGTGGGCCTCAGGTATGTGGTGAATGGCGCAGTTATCCATAACAAGAACGCTCTGTGGTGCCGGGTAAGGGTTCATTACCTCTAAAAGGCCCTTCAGAAACCCAAGGAACTCTGGACCATCGTATGCCCCTAATTTGATATGGCTATAGATGATTCCATCTTGTGAGAGCGCCGGAAGGATTGAAAATCTGAGTGGATATTAGCGATACAATAATGGAGGCCCGTGCACAAATCGTTACCTTTCACCCCTTTGGAAACGTGCTTGCACTCAAGGCCTACATCCCTTGTAAGCCCATCCCATTAGTCTATACGTTGTGCGAAGGTCAATTGTGCTTTCATCTGTGAAAACCAAACGGTCCGGTGGTTCACTACCAATACGAAACTGGAAAGCAGTCCGCGAGGCTTCACAGCGCTCTGCGGCTGCCCGTGAAAGCTGGGTTGGAGACAAATATAAAGGTTGTCATTCTTCGAGGATTTAATGACTCACTTTCTTTCTTTGCAAGCCAAGATGTCGAAGTGTCCTCCAGACAGTTGATATACTTACTAAAATACCATGCTGCACCTCTAGCTCTTCGACAAGCTCATTGAGGTAAAGATCGGGCGAGCGTTCAAGAAGCGCAAGAAGAAACTGTTATAAAATAAAATAAGCTACAGCTAAACACAGACATGAATTACTTACTTCACTCTGAGCTGAGGTCATTTTTGACCCATGAGATAGCCGCTTTGGCTCTGCCACGACGTCTCCAACATCCCGCCAGGGTTTGATTGTGCGTTGAACTACATGTAGTGACATATCGAGGTCAATTGCAATATCGGTTGATTTCTTGTTGAGCTTGAATTTTTGGTGTATAACGCGATCCCGCAGATCCTTGCTGTACATGTGACGAACAGGTTTAGGGTTTCCAGGGCGAGGCATATGAGCGATGGTGTGGGTAGTACATACAAGGAGAACGGAAGTTCCCGAAACACACACCCTGACCAAGAATTCTATGACATGAATCGTGCAACAGCATTTGCACCCTTACTCCCAATGCTGAACCCCAACTCAAGTGTAATTTTCAGGTGTCGAATGGCCACTATCCCATTTTTATTGGTGAGTTTGCTACTTATGCTTACTTTACATCCTCGCTGAAAGGGCTGTCACGCGTCCCAACTACAAGTCCACCATTGTGACTTGAAGCGCCCCTTCTACTCGTACAAGCACGAGCAGTTCCTTCCTGTCGTCCACCCGCACCCCAACCGACCGCGGCTCCATCACTCCTACCATCAACACCCTCGCAATGACCACTGCCACGTCCTGCACCTCCACGTGCTACCGCAACACCAACCGCGGTGACGCCCTCGCACGCCTCGAGGGCCACCAGCCCAGTCGTGTCACGTCCGCGCTCCCGTCCCTCTACCGGCTGCCGTTTGGGCCGGTATCCCCCATGTCCCCTGCGTGGAGTCCCCTGGGTGTCAAGGTGTGTCGACGCCCCCGCACCCTGCTAACCGTATGCCCAGTCTCCTCACGATGAGCTCCGTGTCGTCCGTGCTGCAATCACACCCGCACCTGCACCCGTACCTGCACCCGTACCTGCACCTGCACCTGCACCCGCACCCGCACCCGCACCAGCCGCCACCCGCTCCCCCACCACCCCGTCCTCCTACACCAGCTCGCCCACCCCAGCACCTCCGCGCCCCTCACCCCACCGCATATGTGTGCGCCCCCGCAGTTTCCAAGCTCAAGAACGTGTCAGGATTGGCGAAGTTGCCTTATGGTGCATTGGCACTCGGTGCGGAAGGGATCAAAGATTTCGGGGCTTATGCTACACAGGAGGAAATCCGACATTGAGAATGAACGCCTACCGTCAGATCTCACTGATCCAATGTCAGAAGAAGCTAAGCCCTTCCTCTCCAATCCTATGACACCCTCTTCTGGAGATTCTCCTGTAGTGGGTTCTCACCATTAGTACAAAGTAGCAAACAAAAGTAAAACCTGCATTGAACTACATACAGTAAGCTAAGCTTGACATTGTTCCCCCCTCAGCACCCAAAGTGCAAAATAAAAAATGCTTCTTTTATTCGGATTTTTTAGTTCTATGCCCTAGCTATGGTCCATATATCTTCAGATATGAAATTTCAAGCGAATCGGAGCGATATCAAGCAAGATATCGTTGTTCGAAGTTTGCGCACTAAAACGGAAGCAAATCCGACGCGCGCCTTAGGTACTGCAAACGGGTGTAAGTCCTCACCTGTTATCTCACACCTTCACCACACATCAACTGACCACTGCAATGGACAAGCTCATTATTCCCTCATCAATCACAAAATTCGAAATCAACACGAACAACATTGCCGTGTTGCTGGAAGGCCGGGCCCATTCTCTTGAAATCAAAATTACCCCGACATCCCCAGGTCCAGTGGTATGTTTCCTCAGTGGTTTTCATCTTTTACAAGGGTTTAACGCTATCTATTGCCAGACACTAATCATAAATGTGGGAGAAGCCCCGCCTGTGCTTGTGGATGCGAAGGAGCCTCGAAGCGCTGCCATGCAGTGGGTTTCAGATACATCCGACAAACCTGAACCAAGGCCCCTTCCTTCAGGTTCCAGCCTTCGGGCAAAGAAAATATTGACGTGTTTGGACGATTATGCAATCCTGGATCATGATCATGATGCCGATCGCCATGAGACACCCAATGCCAGAGACATAGTGAGTGATGCTTTTCTTGCTGGGGGGCACTGGTGCCGAGTCATGGGTCAAGGACTTCACATTGTCTTCAATGCCGCGAGATCCCAACAGGATTCAGACCGTGAATGACAACATAGCGATGGCACCAAGTGGCTTTCGCTTTAGCATGCCATCGCGCTGACCTGCCCCATTCCCAGTGTCACCGATTGAACATGCAGCCAAGAGGTCTAAGACACATGATGGCATATTAAAGTGATTCGGTCTCTGAGCGACATTTCCTCAAAAATTAGTCAGACGTCCCAAAACAATAGAATTTGTCATCCATGCTATTGTTCTTTGTTGACACCCACTGTTATCTCCACTCGTCTGACTACCCGAATGCCAGCGGTCAAGCAGAAACTGCCTGACTGTCCGTGAGACTGTTTTGTCAGTTTTGGTGACCCAGCTGAACACCCACAGGTATCGAACAGCACAATGAGTCCCAAAAGGTGCGATGCCGCACGTGTCACATGTTTACTGTGGTTCCGGACAACTCGACTTGGATCTCTCGAGCAAGTCTGTCAAGCCACTTGAAGGGAAGGACACATATGCGTAATGTCGACCGACTTGAGTTTGAAGAGATCAAGAAAATGAGGATACTCATGATGCCATTCTGGACGATGTAAGCATTCACAAAGAATCACGGCCTCAAATGGGCTGGGTCGATGCACCAGATGGGGATGATTACCTGGATAGAGAGGTGGACCTCAAGACATTCGATGGCATGAGAGAGCTGATGACGGCCAAGGAGGAAAAAGAGCGTGTAATAGGTGAGCTTGACAATATGGCGGAATACATGGATCAAATCCTGCTTCCACAAGAGCCGGACCTGGAGGAAGAGGATCTCTCAGTCCCACATGCTGTGGCAGGAATGGATGGTTTGGGTGAGTGATACCACCCCACACTCATGGTGCTTGTCTGAGTCACAGATTCAGATTTGGAGGACTCGCCAATAGAGCAACTGCGGGAGCGAGTGAGCCACCTCTCCCAGGACTCCGATTGGTATCCATATGAAAATAAGACTGTGAGCATCTGGTGTCGATAATTTGATGGCCCTTTATTGGAGAGAACTGAGTGCTCTGGTAGCTGTTCCTGTTGGATTTGCTGGATAACCTCCCTTGGCTGTGACTGTCCGAGCGGCACATGCAGATGTTCCTCTGGGTGTTGAGTGAGTCTGGGGCTCATGATGTCCCCTCACTCTATGCACTTCGTGAAACTCAGGCATGTTTGCGCAAGTTTGGAGGGGTCACCACAAAATGATTCGAGAGCTCATTGGAAATGTGATGTATCTGAACGATATTCCTGAAATCATCGCTCATGTACGTCTGCGTGGCCACTTCGGCCAGTATGCATGGCTGCTAACCAGAGTGTAGGACTATGCAAATCCTCAGATCGCACCTCTGCTTTGTTTTTATCCTGAAGAAAAAGAGGGTTGTGTATTGGAAATATGGCAGATGAAGAGGATCAAGGAATTGCCAGTGGAACAACTCACACCGATGGTTCGCAAAGGGTTGAAAGATTTTTATGTGAACAAGCTGGCAGAATTGAGGTCAGGTGAGTATGTGATACCCCACATGTGGATTATCTACAACAATGTAATGTGTGCCGATGCACGTCGGGTTGAGCTTACACAGGTGCGTATGATATATGTTTGATGGGACATGTGCAACTTAATGTCTGGTGATCAGGATGGGCTGGTAGTAAAGCCAGAGTTGGTAAACATTCAAGGCAACGACCTTGCGTTCACTTACTTCGATCTCATGGAGGAGGGTGGGATTAAATTTCTCGGTGAGTGGTGCTTGTCGAACCTTGATGTGATGGCACTAGAGGTCATATTACAGATGACTCTGTTCAGGCTCTCATGCCAAACCCATTGCGTGTGGTTGCCAATGGGTATGAATTGTATACGTCGTTTGTGTTCCTATGGGCAGATGACGTAGGTGGGAACGTATCCAAAATGGTCAATGCGCACAAGAACATCTATTTGGCACATGATAATGTGCCAGGGCGATTGCTTCAGCAAGAATACTTTGTATGTTTCGTGGCAACATCCCCACATGCAAGTAACCCGGAGCAGTTCGAAGCCGTTCTGGAGATGGTACGGTGTGCGATCTGTGATTCAGACCTGGGGATTCATAACTGACATCTGTGTCCCATTGGCTTGGGTTCAGTGGGACTCAGCGCAAGCCCCCACGCACTTATAATGCCCATTCACATCGTCTGTGCAAGTTCCAAATTGCTCTTCCAGGCTTGCCGGCAGATAACCCTCAGCAGTCTGAGGAGTGTAAGTCACATAGGCCCCAGCGGCAATTGCAAGTGCTGCCGCTGTCTAGTGGGTGGGCCTGCCGCTGTGACAGAATCTGTCGATGGGTACCATGCCTTACATGAGGTATGCCAAATGTCACTGATGATCACTTGATTTCTAAAGATGTCTGACTGTGGATGCAATGGCTAGCCTGGGGCCCCACGCAGGGTTGGGCGGACAGGTTTGTTTTATTGTTTTATTTACTGTAAAGCTGCTCACCAGGAACTCCTCTCTGGTGTTCTCTGGCTAGACTGGTGGCTGGCTTACTATGGCTTTGGCTGGGCTCTGGGTTTCTCTGTCAGTCTCTGGGCTTCTCTGGCTTTGGCTGCATTAATAACAGCTTCTGCTTCAATGTACTGTACTTTTTTGACATTTTTTCGCAAATAGATATCAATAAATTATCCTGACTTTGTGAAAATTGACAACAGCTCCAGGTTAAATGTACAGTGCATTTTTTTGACATTTTTCCAAAAATAGATAATCCTAACTTTGGTAAAATTAATAACAGCTTCAGCTTACATGTACTGGACATTGTCTTGACATTTTTTTGAAAGATAGATAACCCTGACTTTGCTAAAATTAATGACAGCAGCTGCTTAAATGTGGTTTCCTTTACTATTTTATTTATGTCTGTATATGTCACAAAATAAATATTGATACATGTCCCTGAGTTTGCTAAAAGTTAATAAGTAGTAACAGCCTCTGCTTGCTTCACTTTGAGGCCCTTGGGGATATGCTACACATGCCATTGGGACATGCTATGCATGCTATACTTGAGGGGCATGCTACACACACTATGCATGGGGACACGCATGTTATGCGTGGAGACATGCATGTTATGCGTGGGGACACGCACGCTATGCTTGGGGACACGCATGCTATGTGTGGAGACACTCATGGTATGCATGGAGACACGAATGTTATGCGTGGGGACACGCACGCTATGCTTGGGGACACACACGCTATGCATGGAGACATGCATGTTATGCGTGGGGACACGCATGCTATGCTTGGGGACACACACGCTATACTTGGGGACACCCATGTTATGCGTGGAGACACGCATGTTATGCATGGGGACAAGCATGCTATGCATGGGCGCACCCTATGCATGGGGATGTGCACACTATATGTGGGGACACACTATGCTTGGGGGACACGGTACAAACAAGGGACACACTACAGGGGAAAACACTACAAACAAGGGACATTCTACACATGCTATGCTTGGGGGACACACTACAAACAAAGGACATGCTATGCACACTATACCTGGGGGACATGTTATGCATTGGGGACACACTTTGCACACTATACTTGAGGGAGATGCTACACACACTACATGTAGGGACATGCTACACATGTGGACATGCTATGCATGGGGGACACACATGCTATAATTTAGGGACATGCTACATTTGGGGACATGCTACAAACCAGGGACATGCTATACACAAAATACTTGAGGGACATGTTATGCATGTGGGACATGCCATGCACACTGTACTGCATGTGGGGACACACTACATATGGAGACATGCTACATGTGGAGACACACTACGCACACTATACTTGGGGACACACCACGTGTGGGGACATGCCACATGTGAGGACATGCTACATGTGAGGATGCAATACGTGTGAGGACAGATAAAGTGTGATGACACACTACAGGCAAGGACACACTACATATGAGGTAGGGGACATGAGACATGGGAGAAATGTGTAGAGTCATTACCTGTTATGTATCAGGTTTGGATCTAAAAGGACTGCAGCTCCAACTTATATGTTGCACCCGCAACTATCCTCCTAAGTATTTTGGAGATCTGAGATTGGAAGTTGGAAGAGGTTGAGTATTGTAACTGAAGTAGTAAGGGTTCAAGAATTGAGTTAAGTTGGATATGAGAAATCAAGTTGGAAGACAGAGGTCAGAGAGACAGAGGCCTTGCAGGTCTAAGAACCGGAGACAGTGCAAAGGGAGTGACGTATCAAAGTTGATTATCTGATTGCTGAACAGAGGCACACATGACTGGGTTTTATACAAAGAGCTGAGACAACATGTCAGAAGGTAGAGGTAAGCAATTCCAGTGCAAGTAACTAGGATAAAAGTACCTAATGCGAAACAAGAGGAACTACAAGGGGGTGCATTGTAGAACTAAGAACAATAGGCAAAAGACCAAGGGTCTAATTGGTAGCGGAACAAATGGAACTCCTAACGCTCTGGACTTGCTGTGCTGAGGGTCAAGTATGGAATGCTGGTGAAAAGAATCATAAGGGGAAATATGTGAAGAACAAGGGGATCACAAGGTTGAAGTGCAGACATTGTGGAATAAAGTCGGAGGTGCAGGGGTACCGGAGTTGGTTGAGCATGGTCATAACATTACCTACCTTAATGTGTTATTTAGAGTTACTTTCAATCAATAAGAAGAGTTTTACTTATCTGAATGAAATTTTCTTATCCGAATGTGTTTGACTTATCCCAAGTTTGATTCACCCAATGTGTTTGACCTTACCGATGTGTTTGACCTTACTGATGCGTTTGACCTTACCGATGCGTTTGACCTTACCGATGTGTTTGACCTTACCGATGCGTTTGACTTGCACCCCCATGCAAAGTGTGGGTACCCACCTAGCTAATTGATAGCAGAACAAATGGAACTCCTGATGCTCCGGACTTGCTATGCTAAGGGTTAAGTAAGGAAGGCTGGTGAATAGAGTCATAAGGGGAAGTATGTGAATAGGAAAGAACAAGGGGATCAAAAGGTCGAAGTGTGGATGTTGCGGAATAGAGTCAGAGGAGGTGCAGAGGTACCAGAGTTGGTCAAGCAGCATGGTCATAACATTACCTACCTCAATGTGTTACTTAGAGCTACTTTTAATCAATAAGATGCATTTTACTTATCTGAATGTGTTTGACTTATCCCAAGTTTGATTTACCCAAGGTGTTTGACTTTGCTGATGCATTTGACCTTACCGAGGCGTTTGACTTGCACCCCCACGCGAAGCACGGGTATCCACCTAGTCTAAGTATGAATTGAGCACGGTGGGTTGTGGGCGCACTGCTGACAAATAATATTACAAATAATATTATGTAAAAATTAGGTCAGCGGAGCGAGCGGTGCACCCCAAGCCCCAGGCCTGACCGTTGATGCTGTGCAGCAGCATCCCAGGTCACGTGACCGGTTCGTGTTCATCGCGACCATACGCAAGGGTGGTCCGTGCACAACCCTTCGCTCGGTATAAAGAGAGCGATGCTGCAGAACCGCATTCCCCACTGGTGTCTTCCTCTGTTCCCGCTGTACTGGTGGGTGTACTATTGCTTTGGCTGGGCTCTTTGGTGTCTTTGTGTGTGTCTCTGGGTGTCTCTGGGCTTCTCTGGCTGTGAATTGACACCAGCTTCTGCTTCAATGTCCTGTATATTTTTTTGTTATTTTTTCGCAAATATATATCAATAAACCTAACTTGCTAACCTTAATAATAGCCAACTTAAATGTCCTGTACATTTTTTTGATATTTTTTCGCAAATAGACATCAATAGGTCTAACTTGCTAACCTCAATAACAGCCAACTGAAATATCCTGTACTTTTTTTTCACTTTTTTTTGCAAATAAATTATCCTGACTTTGCTAAAGTTACAGCAAGGTTGTGTTCGTACTGCAGTTCAGCTATACCAGGCCGAACTCAGGTCTCAGGTCAGAGGGCTTGGCTTCAACCTCTTGGGTTGCGCCCACTCTATGTTCCGCCCTAATTTCGGGAGTGGTCTCAGCTATAAGCCAAGATACGGGTTTCTATATCAAGCAGATGGTCTCAAGTACGATAAGCTAATTTGATATCTGAACTGAGGAGCTACTGTACATGGACTGGAGGTGTAAGGACTCAGCCTTTGGCCGGTTACTTACTGGTACAACCCTTTATCCGAGCCCGAGCCTTGTGATACTCGTGCCCGAGTACTTGTGATTCTAATCTTGCGCCCGAGCCCAAGCCCAAGCTTGAGCTCATATCGGACCTTGATCCCATGCCCGAATCCCCTTAGTTACTGATCCCATTCCATCACACATCATTCCTATATTGACTTCGCCCTGACCTCGCCCTGACCCCCCCCCCAAATATGCTCATCCCTGACCCTTACCCTCGCTCGTATATAAACCCCCCTGTATGCATTCCTATTCCTCAGTCTGAAAATCAACTATCGTACCTCTTGATCCTTAGTTAGTTTCTATGCCTTCGCCTCTTGAGCCAAACCTCACCTCTTATTTGTTTACCTCCAAAGTTGGGACTCGTGCGTAGGGTCGGCGCAGCACATAAGCTGAAGCCAAGTCCCTCTCCGACCTCCCTATCAGAACCTCAGTCCATAACCTCAGACCTTACCTCGGGTTTTGCCCCCGAGCTCGGTCAACCTTACGAAGGATCGTATCGTAACAGGAGGTCTATATAGTAAAGTAGCATGCAGGGTCGCGAAGAGAACATGATCAGATCAATGGTCAGGGGAAACAAGGGTCAGGAAAATGGGGAACTAACTAATAAGGGAATCAGGGGTGATGGGAAGTGCAAAGGGAAACCCGAAGGAAGCCAAGATATACCTGAGGTTCCCGAACGAGAGCCGAAGCTGAGCTTTGGTCCAGATTCGGGAACGGGTCGTAACAGTTACAAGGTAAGTTAAGCTGGGAACTGCTGGGCAGTTCCCATGTACTACTGTACAGTGGGGTCTTGTGGACCCCCCCTCTGGTGAATCTACTTCTTTACATTGCAGAAGTCAGTGATGAAAGACCAAAGTGTGGGCCATGTGTATTCCTGTTGGATTAGTTCTAAGGTCTTATTTTCACGGAAGTGTCCCAAGAATATGTGATCGTGTTTGTACTGGAGTACTCGGAGCTGGAAATCATCAGCATCAGGAATGGATATGCGGTGGTCAAGGCGGAGGAAGCCATCGTCGGTTTGCATCCATCTCGGGTCGGAACTATTGCCGAGATGCTGAGAGGCTATGGGATCAGATGCTAGATTGGCTATGATGTTGGCATGAGGCTTCTCAAAGTCCATCACAGTGCTCGCTCGGAGAATGGGTGCAAGCAAGTAAGTTGACTGGAGGGATTCCAACAATTGTTGATTAGTGAGAATTCGGTCAGAAGTTCTGCAGGTTGACTGCGCCATAGTCATTACCTTGCTCTTTAAGGTAGACATTCCATCATCTAGTTAGAGTGTCAGGTTTAGTACTGAGCTTTCTGGGACAGAACCAAATAATGAGGTTGAATTGGGAGAGGAACTCGGACCAGCTGGCTTGTCGTCGGGTTATCGGGTTAGCAACTTTGTGGTGGAAAAATACTCCAAGTTTTTATGGCTAGTGACAACATTTATAGGAGAGCCAGAACCCTCCAGATAATGCTGCCAATGCTGAAATGTTTTGAAAACTGCCAGTAGCTCTTTTTTTATTTTTTATTTTTATTTTTATTATCCAAGTTTCCATCTTTTGGGGCCATGCCCTATGTAAGATGTTATGTACAGACCCCCGGTCGACATGTATATCTGTCCCATCCTTTTGTTATCTATCTCTGCTTGCGCCAGTAGCTCTTTGTCATGGACATCATAATTTAATTTGGCACCTGAAAATGTCTGAGAGTGGAAAGCAACCAGATGCAGGACACCTTCATCATCGAACAAGGACAGAATTGTGCCAAGGGCATAATCTGAAGCATTGGTTTCCACACTCATAGGCCGGTTGGGAACCCAATGCAACAGAGTCAGAGCCCAAGCAAGAGGATTTGTGTGGCATCTAGGTTAGCAGCAATGAATAGGTGTGAACTACACTCTTCATCCCACAGGGGATGGTGTCTGTTGAAGTCCCCTGCCCATAACATTATTGATGTGTCAATGATTCTTGGGCCCTGTGCATCAGCTTGTAATGTGTCACGCATGAGGTTGAGGTTCCATGAGTGTTCACCATTGTAGATGTTAAATATAGTTGTAGGGCCTGCGCTAGTATGTATTAGGACAGCCACCACATCCTGTGAAGGGACCACAATTTGCTGCCAGGTGCTGGTACATAGCCATCTATTTACAAATGTGATGGCTAGGGTCTTTTTGGGTCATCCCAATGAGCTGTGGGGGTTAGTGAGTGCCATTGGTGGTTGATTCACATGTTGCCTAAAAATTCAAAGCATGGTTCCTGTATAATAATTAGATTATATACATCTAGGTCCGTAGAGCTAATAAGATCTTGTTGTGCTACATCTGACTTGTTGAGATTTTGTTGTCAAATCATCAGGGTCACAATTTGGGTGGATTAGTCATGTGGGTTCCAGTAGGGCTGTGGAAATATACAATAAGAGGGAATCTTACCTGGCAGAGGGGAAATCCAAAGAGAAAAGTCTAAGGATCCCCACTGCCAGCAAGCCCATATTATACCATCCTCGACCACAGCCAGGGCCATTGCTTGATACTCACCAGTTACCCTGACCTCCCTGACCCTTGACTGACCCTGGATGCCACTGTCAAGATTGGTTTTTGGGTTTTAGTATCATGTGTCAGCAAATCACAGATACACAAAAACTGTGAATGCCTGCATGCCTTGTGTGGCAAAGGATGTGGTTCAGTGGAGGATGCTGAACCAGTAGAGATGTACAAGGTATAAGGTGATTGAAGTAAAGGACCCTAATCTACAATCAAAGAATAGCTCTTGTAGCTCAATGATGTAATGTGCAAGACTCCATGGAATGGCCATTCGGGGATGAATGACCCTTTTGTTGGCGAAGATTCCTTCAGAGGCCTTCACCAACAGCATGGTGTGACCCCAAAGGGCAAAGTGGTGAAGATGAGAGGTGAGGATGAGAGGTGAAGACAAGAGGTGAACACTCATGAGTGAAGTCCCAGTCCTTTGTAAGAAGTAGCAGTCTAGAAGGAGGTTCAGGATGAAGATCATGACAAGGCAAGGTGGTGCACAAGGTAGACATATGATATTTGAACTAAGGAATTGAACAACGAACAAAGGTAACAAGTCTGTTCAAACAAATGAAGCTTACAAAGCTAGACCCTCCACACAATCAAACAGCCAACAGGGGAATGGGAGTACTTGCCTCAAAAGAGGGGGAGCGAGAAACGGCTTGAGGGGTTTGGGCTGGCAGGGGGCATGGAGCCCATTGTCAGTGCACCTGCCCACTCGAGGATGCAGAGGGATGGGGGCCCTAGGGAGAGAGAGGGAAGGTTACCCAATTCTAGTACAATGCATGTAGCAACCAACATAGGCATAGCCTGGGGTCAGATAAATTGATATAAAAATAAAATAAAATAAAGTAAATCAAGGTAACAGATACTGAACAAAGGTAAAGATACTGAACAAAGGTAACAGATATGTTCGAAGGGTCATGAGTTGAGCAGAGGGTCATGCCAAAATAAACGAGTCATGACAGCCACATACCACGTGGGCTGCTTTGCTTCCAATGTTGCAAAAGCAGAAGTGCAGAAGTGGAAGTGTGGAAGTGGAGCGGAGGTGGTGAAGCAAGCGGAGTTGGGAGAAGTGCTTCCAATATCAGAAGCAGAAATGGAAGTGGAGCAATCAGAACTCAGAGCAGTGTGTCATGACACGTCTATTTCTCATATTCAGGTGCTCTGTCTTACCATTTGTCACTCCATCTCCGTGTTCGTTCTGATCGCCATTGTCATGTTCGGCAACCAATTCTCGCTGTTCGCGACAATGACCATGGTTATGCCGTCAACAAGCGATCGACGTCTTCGGACTAACTTACCAGTCATTGTTGGGCCTACCACTTCCTCTGCTCGGCCCTCTTCGATGGTGTTCTGACAATCGGATTGCCATGACCTATGTATTTCCTGCACCTTGTTACCCCCATTCCCTCGTTCGCTACTCCTCCTCCGTGTTCGCTCGGCTTCGCCCCTCCCTTGGGCCACGCCTCCTCTATGTTCTCCCCATTCACCCTTTGCCACATTTCGCCGAACCAATATTCGCTGCTCGCACATTTCGCCAACAAAGGCACGCCATCAAATACGATCAGTACCATTTACTCGGCGTGATGATTCATCACTAACCCCATCATCTTCTTAAATCCAACCCCTTTGGGTTTTCGTATGGCCAAAGTATGTTCGCGGAGCGTTCCTTCCATAGGTCGTGTGGGATCGACCCAGTGGACGAAGAGTCCGTGCAGGGTGAGATGCATGCGGGCCCCAAGACATGGTTTCGTACATAAGTACCTTCGCCACCTTTACTCTCCGTCATTTCATGTTCGCACCCCTCCCTCACTCTATTGTATGTTTATTCCATCTCCTTAGTATCATGACTGCGCACCCCTATCCAACCCTGACTCGTGACGGCCTCTTTCCTATTCGCTGATACCGTACGAGCATTTGATACAAGTAGTTTACATTCGCATGTATATTCTCCAGTTCAATTATCATACGTCATCCATCTTGTGCAAACTTGACCTCGCTGTGATCATCGTCTCGAGCCTCTCCTTGAAGATTTCTATCTTCAACCAGCCAAGGACTTAGGCCTCACTGGTGAGTTCTCATACTTCATCTTCGTTACCTTAGCCTTCGAACTATTTTCTGTGCTGTTGGCGAAGGGCTCTGAAGGAGCACCTTCGCCAGCGAAGGGACCGTTGAAACTTAGACGGCCCTTCCGCGATATCTTGTACGTTACGTCGTCAAGTGCTGCGAGCTATTTCGCTGTGACTGTAGGTAGGGCGAGCCCCATTCGGGCAACCCTCTTGTTTCATGAACATTCATCGGTTCACCTGTTCACCGAACGGCATACTTATTCGCACAAGTTGTTCGGGCATTCGCTGTGTTCACTAATACACGATATTAACGCCTAAAAACCAATGTTGACACAGTGTCAGAACTGGAAAATGGGTTATCCACTGACAGTAACAAATGATGAAAAAGAGTAAATCTAGTAATAATTTAAAACTATAGCAGATGGTGAAGAATCCTTCCTTTGTTTTACGATTTAAGACATCAAGGCAATCTGAATAAAGGCAGATGAATATTTCCTGCATCTGATGAAGTGCATATGATTTATTGTGTCATAATTTATTTCTTATAAGTATTCATCTGTTTTTATTCAGGTTTTCTTGGTGTTTTAAATTGTGAAAAAAAAAAAAGGGTAGGATCCTTCACCATTGTCATAATTTCAAATTATTAGAGGATTAGCTCTTTTTTCACTAGCAACAAATAGTGAAAAAAGAGCTAATCCACTAATAATTTGGAACTAAGGCAAATGGTGAGATTTCCTGCATCTTATGAAGTGAATATGATTTATTTTGTCACAATTTTTTTCTTATAAGTATTCATCTGTTTTTATTCAGGTTTTCTTGAGGTTTTAAGGTAGATGCAGCTAGGAACCGGCACCTTTATGTAAGGTGGGCGCCTACATTATGTGAGCGCAAAATCTGAGGTCAGGAAAACTTGATTTTTTATTTAGCAATGTAAATTTGGATTATAAAATATCTATTTCTTCCCAGCCTTCTCTAGTTCCTCTAGGATAGTTCCCGGAAGGATGCGGTGCCCGTGATAGTGCCGGTTAGCCCACACAGCTTGAGAACCTGTTAACCCTTTTTGGTAGGCATCAATAAATCGCGTGGAACGATTTGCATTGGCGTCGTTTGGCAGCCCAGTGCTGTTTTGTGCGTAGAGAATTCCCTGTGTACTGTTTCTTTCGCTTTCTGCCAGCCTCCTTCTCAATTTCCGCAGCAGCAGTGGAAGCATGTGCATCCTGAAGTGTTTTGATGAAGAGCAGGAGTGCTGCGTCATCCTGGATCTCTGCCGCAGCCTCCTCTTCATCATCCTCCATATCTTCATCATCCCACTCAACCAGCCCTTCACTTTCCAGAACCTGCAACTTTACAATGATTTCATCATCTCCAGCCGCCCACTCACCATCTGAATCGTCATCATCCAGTGCGGGGAGAGAGTTCCAGGTTAACTCTTTGTCCAGCACCTCAGCTACAGTGGTCTTGCATAACTTGGTCTGTTTAAGCAGGTTCTGGGCACGGTTTTGGGCTGCCTTTGACCTACATGGCATCTCCGAGGATGCCTAACGAGCCTGGAAACGCTAGACCTCTTGCTTGAGGCTGGAAGTGGTTTTTGACGAGGGCTGGCCAAGGTCATGTGACATCACGTGACGCGCAAAATGTGTCCCCTCAGAAAATTGAATGTTGCTCCAAATCATTCCAAGACTACGTAGAAATAAAAGTATAATTTTTTGGCACTCCAATTTTGTAAATGCAACTCCTCTGCCACTTTAGAGAAATTGAATAAATCCTTTGCAACAAATGATAGCCTGACATCTAAGGAATGGATTCTAGGCAAAATATATAAATTATCTGTGTTGAGTAATTTCTGATAGGCCGTCTGCGAAAGGGGCTGCAGGCTTATGTAAGGGGGTGCCGGTTCCTGGCTGCCTCTACCTTACATGATTGATGATCGGTATCGCAGTTCCTCCTGTCCGGCGCCGCGGGATCAAATACCGTAAATTTTAATTGAGTTGGTGCCAGGTTGGTGCAACGACTGTTATACACATTAGGGTGTTTCACGAAGGCGAATTCGACATGAATTCGGTTACGAAATCGGTGTGAATTCGACGGGAGTTCAGACACGATTTCATGACTGAATTCACATCAAATTTGTGTCCTTCGTGAAACCCCTCTCCGTATCTGTGAAATTTAACAGCAAGGCCGGCTTGCGCGGCATACCAACGGCAGAATGGCATGTTGTACCTGTAATGTTACATTTAGTAATTACATGCCCAATGCTCCCACCGATGTTTCGGGACATCTGTCGTCAGCCTGACAAATTAAGATGAGGTGGTTGCGATATTTGTGTGAACCGGATGGCTCAGAGGGTGGCAGACGGCTCAGAGAGGAGGATACATACTAATGTCATCTATCTCTACCATACCATCTCGCATCTCCAGTCTTGTACTCAGCTTCCCTGTCATCTCATATGATCTTGATTAAGAGGAAGAGACAAGGTACTTACTTGCAAAGGCTGCGCACAGCACTGCGGTGAACCACGCAAAAGAAAAGGATCGAAATAAAAGGAAAGCAAAGAAAATGGTCTAGTACTAATTAATTTCCATATTGGACATCAGCTGTATGTGCCGCAGAGCGGCATGCTTGGGACCGAGTTGGGGAGCGAGTTAACGGACAAGTGCGTGAGCGAGTTTGCTGCGAAAGCTAAGGAGGGTCGAAGCTGCTTTCGCAAAGTTGCGGAATTCACGAACTCTGCGAGTTCGTGGCGGAGTGCGGGACCGATTTCAGTACCGATTTCATGTCGAATTCACCTTCGTGAAACACCCTATTGAGTACCCTAGGATGGCCCATTCTTTTGTTGTCACAAGGTTCATTCCTCAACGTTCAGCGCGGTGGACATCGTACTACGGAGTGCAAAAGGCATCAGCTCTAGTTACACGTCACTGCAGGAAGAAAGGGTACTTAACTTAAGTACATTACCTACCGATAAATCAGTACCGAAGGTACCAAATCTAAGAGCTCGCGTATCTGAATTTAAGTACACCGGTCAATTGGCGCGACCCCGAAATCTAGTAGAGAGAATGTCCATTTCAGAAACAATTTACACTGATTTTCTGCCTTTTTTGTACTTAAAATTGCAGTTATAAAATACTGATAAACCAGTGCATTATACTACTGAAATGTAGTTCTGAATACATGAAAAAGTAACTGGGTCGGAAAACGGTGCAGACCAGATGAGTACATGATACGATGCAGGCAAACACGAAAATGACGAGTGGGAGAGGATCAAGCACTGTGAAAACATGAATAACAGCAGGGGCAATTTCAGCGATGGGACAATAAACAGAATACTTTACGCTGCAATAACTGTAATAAGACGGCTATGTATCAGGGGTGATCACCGCGAGCCCTAGCAGACGGGACCAGCTGCGAAGGGAATATGAGAGAGGGAATATGAGATAGAGAGAGAAGGCAGAGATACTTAAGACATACCTGGTGTTTTGTTTTTCTCACCCCGGAGCTTCCAGTGGCAGTAGAGGAAGATTTTTTATCCGAAGCACCCTGACCGAGTCCACTTGAGCAAGCGTATACGAGCATATGATGAAAATACCTTGGCAACCTTTGTTTTCTTAGCGGTCTGCAATCGAGTCAGGAGCGGCCATGCGACAAATGGCCGTGAGCTAACCTTTTCCTTGCCCTTGGCCGGCTGGAAGGACCTGGTTAGATATGTAGATTCATTAGGCCAGAATATACATGCACCACTGGGATTGACTTGAGCGTCTTGTAGCGTTTAGACTAGCCTATGTGTCAGTAAAAAGAATAATATAAAACTCAAGCAAGCTAGACTCACCGGTCCAGGACCATCGTCGTCCTCAACTGGCTTCTTCCTCTTCACGCCGGAGACCCCCTTCTTTGAGGCCATGCTGGCAGCCACAGCAACGGAGGTCTTCTTCTTCTTGCTCTTGGAACTTTGGCTGGCGGTACCGAGATCCAGCGTCTCCAGATCATGTGTGACGTCTCGCTCATGATTCTCGACAGCAGCGAAGTTGGGACGGGGCCGCACTTTGCTTTTGCTAGAGGATGTCCCCTACAATCATAAGGTAGGAGTCATATATATAATAAAAATAAAAGTAAAACACGGACCTTGGTGATGGGGACATCGCTGACGACTGGGGGGGCCGCCTGGCGATTGTCCGGGGCTCGGTTAGCCTTTGAGGACTTGACCTAGTGAATCAGTAATGTAACAACGAAAATAAAAGAAAAAATACTCAACAAGCTTGGCAGCCGGCTGGACAGAAGCCACTGCGGATTTCTTCTTGGACTTGGATTTAGCGGTGGAAATAAGAGGGGCAGCTGGGAGAGGAGCATGTGTGAGGTTGGTACTGCTGGCGGCAGGCATGGTGGCCACTCATGTAGCCTGGCGCAAGGCCGATTTTCGAGCCTGTTCCGTAGTGTTCTTGAGGTATTGTTGAATAAGCGCGTGAACTGGCCAGCCGCCAGCGAAGTTTCTAAGCAAGGGAAAATCCTCGCATACCTTGATACAGTCACAATAGAAGTATGCAATATATGAAAATTTGGTTACATACTTTGAGTTCGACCAAAACCGTTTTGGCCTTTACTTGCTTGCGCATTGGGAGAGAGAGATCGAGGTTTTTGCGGCAATGAGAACGCACTGAACGCTGGGATACAAGATGTGTTAGTCCAAAGGTAAATATAGTAGTGAGATAAAATATTACCAAAATATCTTTATATGTGTCGGCGTCGTCCTGGTGATTGGATCCCAGGCCGATCATCTCCTTAATGCTATAATCACACCCTCCTGTACCATCGGGCTTAGGGATTGGAAGGATCGGATCAATACTGTGACTTAGCTCAGCCCAAGTAAATTCGCAATAAAGCTCCTGTCGTTTCTTTGTCCTAGCTGGCATGTTGTTATCGTCGCTGCTGACATCGGTAGCATCGACGTCGCCACTGTCCGTGGTCTTAGCATGACCAGGTGTGATGTCTTCTTCCTCGTCCTGGGAATCAGAAATGGAGGCGATGGGACCATGTGAGGATTTGTTTTCGTATTCGTCACCCGAGAGGCCGTCACTATCATTCTCTTCCTCCGATTCTGAGTCCGTGGCTTCAGGGTTACTGTGGGTTGCCTCATTGGGTGTGTGCGCAGAGGAGATGTCCGAGGAGTAGTGAGACGGTGGTGGAGTGAGTTCTTCCTCAGAAGAACTTCCATCCTCCTCAGGTTCCTGGTACGTACTCATCGTGCCAGAAGAAAGCGAGGCATCCGTTCCAGAAGGAGCAGCCAATGCTTAGTCCCAGTTGAGTATAAGTATGCGTGGCAAAGAGCGATGAAAGTGCAACTTACATTGAGGGATAGACTTCAATAAACTACTGGGATCAAGACCCTGCACGATCATAGATTTGAATAGCTCTAGCGTACATGTAAAAGGGGTTTTGAGCGGAAATCACAGGGACATCAAAATGGAGACTTACTCTGCATTTTCTTAGTTGCTTGCTCCATTATCTAACGTATGACAGGTTGAAGGTGATCGAGGGTAAGTATCGAAGGCGACGAGGGTGGTTTGTGGTGGTGGGAGGAAGGAAGGAGTTCTAATTTGTCAAGTGTCGGACATTGAAATGACTTCACAAATTCTGCTACTGTGTGCACATGCCACCATGCCCCCAAAGCACCCTTGTCTATGTATCCCATCCTGCACGAAACCGCTTAGTGCAAAGCAACGTCAACGACATCGAGAGCTGCTAAAAAAAGCACGAGCGCTCTCATCATCGGATTCGGACAGTGCGCCCAACACCAGGCACGATAAGCTGGACCCTGATCAAGATCTCGGTCAGTTTGCCGACGACGAGGGTGGCAATGATGTCATCATGCACAATACAATACTCGACGATCTTTTATCTGATGCACCGTCCGAGTCCTTAAGCTTAGTGGAGGAAGAAGAATTTTTCCCAAATATCAATGAGAATGAAGGACTCGAGGAAGAGGCCGAAGTCGAGGAGGTTGAGGATGAGGAACGAGATGAAATCACCGATGAAGACCTCGTTCGTGTCCTCCAAGAACGCTATGGAGAAGAGTGGAGAGCACAGTTGCATGCCATACGTCTGCATTTTCGATTTATATAACATATTATGTACCTAACAACCTTCCTTCAACCACAGGTGGAGATCTGTTAACTGATGGTGACCTAGATAACATCTGCGCATTTGCCCTGCGCATGTCGGGTTCAGGGCTCCCTCGGTCTACATATAACAACATGCGCATGTTCTTTCGACGCAAACTCAACCTCGACACTGAATATCTAATGTACCGGCGAATTGAGTTTCTTTCAGGCATCAAGCCTGAATTCTACGACATGTGTGATAATTCCTGCCTTCTATATGTGGATTCCTTCCGAGCTGACACATATTGCTCAATCTGTGGTAACCCTCGCTACCATGCCAATGACAAACCGATTGCACGGCTCCCTTATCTGCCGATCATCCCTCGCCTGCAGGGGTGGTATGAAGGCCGCTCGATGATCGAACGGCTCAAATATAGAAGTCAATACACTCACACGCCTGGGGAATACAGCGATGTCTTTGATGGATCCCATTATCGCAGTCTCCTGGATCAACATGTCGAAGTACAAGGTGAAACACTCGGCCATAAATACTTCTCCGATCCTCGTAATATTGCGCTCGGGGGGTCGACCGATGGGTTTCAGGTATTTATCAATTAAATAGGATAGTTTATACTCACAAACTATTCATAGGTGTTTGCTATTAGACCAGCCCTAGGAAGAAAGAAGAGTAACTCGGCCTGGCCAGTATTATTAACAAATTACAACATCACATCAGAGGTTCGCACCCAATTCGACAATCTGCTTCCTGTCATGGTTATCCCTGGTCCCAATGGCCCCAAGTGCCTGGACTCATTCTTAGTGCCTCTGATCAAGGAACTCAAACGACTTGCTCGTGGTATATGCACATATGATGCTGCAACCAACCAGAATTTCGATTTACACGCGTATCTCATTTTATTTTCAGGTGATCTGCCTGCTATGTCCAAGCTACTATGCTTGAGAGGGCATACTGCCTATTGCCCATGCCGCTTCTGTCTGATCCGAGGCGAACGCGATGAGATCCAACGGCCAGGGAAGAAACCAAGCTCCACCTACTATCCTGCATTACAGGCGCCACGACGACCAGGACAGCGCAGGGATGATGGGTGGGACCCTAACAACTTGCCTGTCCACACACACAACGTCCACGTCACACATCTCACTGAAATATTGTCTGCTGAACCGACTCGTCGTGACAGGCTTGGAATGCACTACGGAATCAACCGATTGTCTCGGCTTTTGCGCCTCAAGTCACTCAGTCTGCCGGATTCTTTTCCACATGACATAATGCATCTTTTTTCGAAAATATCTGTCCATTACTAAAAGAGCACTGGACAGGATCGGGCCGCTTCAAGAACATTGAACCTGCTGACCCAGGATACTGCCTAGCACCACATATATGGGAGCAAATAGGCCATGAAACCGCCAAGGCTTACAAGATGATGCCCTCCGATTTCGTTGGCGCCATGCCCGACATCACCAACTCCAAATATAAAGCAGAATTCTGGTCATTCTGGGTGCAGTATTTAGGCCCCATCCTCTTACGGAATCGGTTCCCCAACCCCAAATATTACGATCACTTTTGCGATCTTGTCAGCATCATCAAGACGTGTCTTCAGTTCACCATAACTGAGGAAGCATTGCAAAAACTACATAAATCTATCGTAAAGTGGGTCCAACAATATGAAAGGTGCGTTATGAATTTTTGTACTCAGTTCGTGTTCTGAAGCAACCGCGGCTGGCAGGTGGTATTACCGTTATGAACAAAAGAATCTCCCTGCATGTACTTTCAATATTCATGCGCTCCTGCATGTTCCCGACTACATACGTCTTTGCGGCCCTGCATGGACGACTTGGGCGTTCCCAATGGAACGATATTGCGGCAAACTGGGATCGCGCGTGACCTCACGGCTTCACCCTTATGCCACACTGTTGGTGTACGTCACACGTGCAGCGCAGCTCTCCCAGCTCAAGGTCCTATATACGCAAGTTGATGAGATGCTGACGCCGGAGGCCATAGAAGGAGCTGTGAGCGCGATGGAGCATGTCTACCCAGAATGTGCGTACTTTGATATGACACCCCCTTTGCATGCCGCTAACACATTGGGGCCTCTTAGTTCCTAATACAGTCCTTTGTTCACCTCGTAACCTTGCTTTTCAGCCAGATCCGGACCTTCGCCGAAGAATCGCTTTATACTTTGTGCAGCTGTTCAACTGCCCGGCCAATGTCATCCTCACTGAACTACCTTCAATTATGACGAGATGGGGAAAAGTTCGTATTACTAATGGTGGCGACAAGATTCGAGCCAGTTGTGCCATAAGTGAAGCTCAGGCTCGTATCAGCCGTGATTCATCATTTGTCCGTGTGAGTACTGCATGATTTCTAAATCAGGAGAAAATTTTATGGCTCATCATATTTTTACAGTATACATTGATGGTGGCTAACAATCGCCGTGGCCAAAATTTGCCAGCACATGTTCGGCAAATATTTTATGGACAGCTACATTGCATCATCGATGTCGTCATGCCGCAGTCACGTACACTCGACCTCGAGGAGCCCCGTCGATATCTTTTAGCAGTCATCCAGCCATGTTCAACAGGAGGAAAAGATGCGACTCACGAGCTGACCACGTATTCGGAGACCACCGTCCCTGTTGTTGTGGATTTGCGTACGGTCGAATGCGTAGTTGGACGAGTCAAGCGCGGGAATGAATGGGGAATTGTTGACCGCAGTGGGGACTTTGCCAGGACTGTTTTCGTGGAACCGGAAGTCGAGTTTGAATAGGTGCGTTTTTTTTTTCTTTTTTCTCTTTGCGTTCTCATCATTTTATATTACTCCAGTAAGCTACGTTGTCGCTACACATCAATTGCACTATTTTAAACACTCCCCTTACTCTCTGAGACTCCCAAGTCCCTGCGCTCTCGAGCTGATGCACGAACAATTTGCGATGCACGATGCAATAATTCTTTTGTTGTACTCACTAAGACTTGCTTATGCTAACCTAGTAAGTGAATTTTCTGTCTCAGGGCTCGCAGCACTCGGTTTGTTTGGTGATTTGATGCGTCTACCCGTCGATATGGGCTGGCTTTGGGTGGCTTATTTTAAGTGTTTAAATGTACTTAATTTTAGTGGTAGCTAAATTATTTTTTTTGACACTGATTTTGGGTGAAAAAAACTACTGAAATTAAGTACTAGTGCATAAAGTACTTATTTTAAGTGCCTGTTCTTCCTACAGTGACGTCCTTTCTTAGCTCTGCCCGTCTTCGCCACCGATCTTGGATTGGGAGATCCCTCCAATCCGACACGCCATATCTATCTATTTATTGTCTCACCACAAAAACCCACGGGCATGAATAGTGACTGCTATTTCACAGTGGCATCTACTGTGAGCGAGGAAACCAGACACCTACGTGTTCACCCGCCATTGACTAGAGATGGGCCAACACTTTATATCCACACGTTTCCAAAGCTCTACGAGGAGAAAGTTATAAACAGCTCAGCTGAAGCTGGTCTTCCTCCCATAGCTCCGCACCGATTGGACGAATCAAGTTTCCGGATCTTCTGTCGTTCCGTCATGGAGGATCACAGTCAGCGCATGCGGCTGCATAGACTAGAAACTATCCGGACCTCCTCTCGTCATGATGCTGACAAGCCTGTTCAGAGTGATTGGGACACATGGAGCGGCCAACTGGACGAGGAATACCTCCATGAGCCAGGCGGACTCGTATATGAACATCTTCCATTCAATAACCTCCCCTTGCAGGAGCCATGTTCAATTCATCAAGAGCTATTGTTATACAAACAGTTGGTTGTGAACATGTTGGCTCTGGCAATTGATCTTCTAAAGCTCTCTTTAGATTCACCGCAGATTATTCTTGGTCAGGTGTGACGGCTACAATCTCGTGGGTGCAGGAGTTACGTGACGTCAGTAGACTATATGCCAATTGTGGTGCCATTCTAATTATTTTCTTTATTTATGATAGCGTATGGCGAAGGAAGGCCTCCCGCAAGCGAATCTCGTCGACTCAGGCCCTTACAACGGTAGTATGGCCGAGCCTAGTGTAAGGGCTACTATGGAGGTACTGCAGTCCATGAATATTCCTTATGATGGGGACCCGCCGCCAGCCGTGAATATCTCAGAGGTAGAAGAGGAGCCGGAGTGGGATGATCCTTCTCCAGCATTTGAAATGGTGCCAATATCATCAGACACCGTAGGTTCTGCAGATGTCAAAGTCATCGTATTCGACTTGGTTGGAACAATTTTGGCAAGTGCCGTGCCCTATCTCGTGTCTCTGCAGCTCAACTTGCACAGGATCGTGAAACCGCCGTCAGGGAGGCCCTCCAGTCTATTATTCAGGCCGATTGGACCGACCTCACGCCACGTCAATTAGTTGCAGCTTACATGGAATGCGAAGCACTCCAAAGTAAACATCAACCAGGCGCCGCTTACGTCGACATTGCTCGGAGCGCCTTCAAAGACGTTGGAATGCGTTTGGGGTTCAAAATCAGCGAGGGCGCTTTAGACCAGAGTATTCAATGTCTTCTGCAGCTACACTTATATCCCGACGGGTTCCCAGCGATCGCTGCACTTCATGCCCGCGGGTATAAGATCCTTGGCTTCTCGTCACTCGATGCCCATACCTTCACTCAATATTTCCAACGTTCCGTGCCAGCGGAAGTCACCATCGTTCAACCACCGCCAACATGTACCCCTTTGTACAGCCCAAACCCTCAGTTGTTTCCGGACCTTTTGAGCCATTGTCGTTGCATTGATGAGGAAATTCAGACGGCTCAGATACTTGTGGTGACTGCCGCTCCATACAGAACTGCAGAGCCTGCGAACACGTCAGGGTTTCCGACAGCATTAATTAAACGAGCAGGAGGCTTAGAATCAAATGTCAACATCAGCACTGCAGCCCCTACGGTGGTCATAGACGGGCTGTCCCCTCTGTGTAAGGTGTTGGAGAGTGTTCCTTTATCCCCTCCGGAGACCGCCTTCAGTCGAGTACAACGATTCCGTGTCAACGGTCTCTACCAGTCTACCGAACCGATTGGATCTGGTAGCTTTGGTGAGGGCGATTGTATTCCCGTCTAAGTATGCTGCTTTTGTGATGCCATCATTATCAGGAGTAGTTTCTGGTGGATTTCATGTACTCACCGGGGACGAGGTTGCTATCAAGGACGAGATGCCTACAGGCAAGGCAGATGACATCTGTGTTTTACCTTATGAAGCTCAAGTATATCGTCACCTACACGGGCACCATGGAATCCCATCGCTTCGGTGGAGCGGCATGGATGGCGGAGCCCATGTCATGGTGTTGGATAGACTCGGCCCAAATCTCCAAGACCTTCGCCGAGTATGCAGAGGTCAACTCTCTTTGAAAACAGTTATGATGATTGCTGCACAGATGGTAATGTCCTTATGTATTTTCCGTCAACATAATTGTGTTGACGAGTGGAATGCTCTAATCAGCTTGACCGAATAGAGTTTGCTCATTCGAGGGGAATTATCCTACGCGATGTCAAGCCAGAAAACTTTGCGATGGGTTTAGGGACCCGTTGCAACGTTCTTCACATGTTTGATTTAGGGCTGGCCAAGCTGTTTTGGAACTCTGCCCCCGATACACACATCCCGTTCAGGGAAGGTCGGATTGGACTGGGTACTCCACGCTATGCCAGTCACAACATACACTTTGGACGTGGTCTGTTGCAAACATTTAGAGGCTTTGTTCCTTACTCACGCGTGTCCGTCTTGCGCAGAGCAAGGCCGTCGCGACGACATTGAAGCGATGGGCAACGTTCTACTTTTTCTCCTTCATGGACGTCTCCCATGGCAAGGAATTTACGCACCCAGTGTGCGGGCAAAACTACTTCGTATTGGAGAGATGAAAGCTGGGAGTGAATTTGCAGATCTTCTTCTGCGGTCCCCTCCAGAGTTTACCCGATACTTTGAACATTGTCGCAACTTAGCCTTTGAAGAGCGGCCGAACTATCAACTATTGAAGGAAATCTTCCAAAAAAGAATGGAGCAAGAACACTGGTCATATGATGACATGTTTGATTGGGTAGATGGCACCTCGGAGAAAGGTACCCTCCTACCGGACGAGTATCGGGCGGAACCTAGATTCATTGACTCGAATGTCGATTTTGACTGGTAGTCGGATGTACTCAGACCACAATTATTTTCTACCATGCACACTCTACCGTGATTCAATCGCGGCATGGATTGTCTCGTGCCTAAACGCAGAGTGCCACTGATGATCTTGCGCGGACAGACCGCATGAGTCGATGAAAGAGATTGAGATTGGCTTTATATATGTCTCAATGAAAGCCCCAATGCCGTTCATTCATGTATCGAGCTCTCTATACCTTTCAGTCATCATCCACTGTAGAAACAATAGGCGCTGTATACCAGCGCTTTTCAAGCCAACCGCTGAGACGCTCCTTTTTGCACTTGCCAGGCGCCCCTTAAATTTCAAAAGCTAAGGTACTGATCCTAGGCTTGGATTAGGACTTGTACCAAGGTACAAAAATTTCAATGTACACAAAATGAAATACAATTTATTTGCATACACAGGAAGTGAAAGTAAGCGGCCGTTTACCTACTAGTATTAACCTCGTCGTCTACCGCATCAACAAACGCTGTAAGTGAATGAAAATAAAACTAAAAATAAATCTTGTCGATGATCCCTCATTCGCTCCCACGTCGAACTCGGCCCACGACGCATTTGCTACCGATGCAATCACGTGGGGGCGAGTGCGGCTCCGGAGGGCGAGCGCGGGAGTCCGAGTCCAGGTCCGGAGGGTGAGCTCGGGAAGAGCGAGGGAGTGTGAGGGGGAGTGCGGCATTGCGAGTCCGGGAGTCCGGGGAGTGGGAGTGGGAGTACAATGCGAGTGCAACGGGAGTTTGACAGCGTGTGGGCATGCGAGTGAGCATGCTTTGTTACGCGATCGACGCGAGGCGTATGAAATGCAAATATACGCAGTGCACCCTTGACCTCCCCAGCTAGTCTTCATCATCCACGGGGTCAACGAGCACTGTGCGAGCAAAGTCGCCACTTCGGTCGATAATCCCCCACTCGTTCCCGCGTTGAACTCGGCCGACCACGCACTCCACTGTACGGAGATCAATTGCTATCGGCGTGGTGGTATTTGAATATGTCGTAACCTCGCACGTAGCGTCCCGTCCTCCAGTCGAACAAGGAATCACGACCGCGAGTAAGAAGCGGGTAGGTTCCGCGAGGTTGAGCGTGCGTGACGCCGGGAGTTCAAGGTCGAGAATACAGTCCAGCTGTCCGTAAAAAATCTGACGGCGTTGTGGCGGTTGATCGTGGCCACGATGGTTATTGGAAACCATGAGTGTGTACTGATTATTGAGAAACTAAATTAGTCTCAAGTAACCTCAAAGAATGAATAGATGAGACGCACCCGGATAAATGAGGAGTCACGAATTGATAGCGCTTGAGCAAGACTTACTGCACAACGTGCTCGTATTTTATCTCCACCGTGTCATAGTGAGAGGAATCAGGTTCCTGATCTCTGCGGCATCCCGATCGTAGATCCGAGCAAAGTATAAAGATATGCGCCGTCGCAGATCCTGATCTGGTTGGAAGTTTTGCTTACGAGGGGAACGCAGTATAGTGCTTGGGACTTTTGTACCATGGAAATAATTAGCTGACAATAGACAAGTTGAACCAGTGTTTACTCACAAATTTCGTATTGCTTCTCAGTGGCTGTAAGCTCTCCTTCGGTCCGGTCAGAGGACAGCAGATCCCGGACACGCGAATAACACATTTTGAGCTGTGTGAGCTGCGCACTGCGCTTGACGTACATAGCTAGAGTCGCATAGGGATGAAGCCGTGAGGTAATGCGAGTGCCTAACTTGCCGCAGTAACGCTCCATTGGGAATGCCCATGTTGTCCAAGCCGGTCCACACCACCGGATGTAATCCGGGATATGAAGAAGTGCGTGGATGTTGAAGTTACACGCTCGTAAATTCTTCTGGTCATACCCGTAGTACCACCTGCAGGTATGCGCTGAGATATCATTCAATTTGATGAAAGCAAGTCATACCTTTCATATTCCTCCACCCATTTAATTATAGATGCCTCTAACTCGTCGACTTCTTGCGCAGATATTGTGAACTGGAGACAGCGTTTGATGATCGCCACAAGGTCGCAATAATGTCGGTAATATTTGGCATTGGGGAAGCGAAGCGATTGCGGAGTAGAACAGGCCCCATGTTAGTGTTAGTAAGCAGAGAACGCACGGACCATGACGCCATTATATAATCTCGCTAGAACATCGTTGCACCTCAGTGAAACTGCCGTTCACTGAGGTGAGACTTACCTGTCGTTGGACAGACAGTTTACTTACCATATCCCCATAGATAACCTGTCTTTTAGGTACTTTACTATATACACAGAGTGAAACTGCCGTTCACTGAGATAACCTGTCTTTTAGCTGCGCAAAAGACATTTTCACCCCAGATATTGGAACCAAAAGGACCAATACTCTGCTTTATATTTAGAAGTGGTGATATCGGGCATGGCTCCAACGAATTCCAAGGGAATGGCCTTGAATGCTTTGGCTGTCTCACGCCCGATCTACTCCCATATGTGGGACGCTATTTGGAATCCAGGGTCCACAGGAGCTCAGCCTTTGAATTTGCGAGAGCCCGTCCACTGATCGACTAAGGATGGGCAGATATTTTCAAAGAATAGATGCATTATGTCGTGTGGAAATGACTGAGGAAAATGGATGGATGGAAGGCGCAAGAACATGGACAGGCGATTGATACCGTATTCCATCCCCAAATCACGCCTACCAACAGCAGCCGCTTGACTTATTTCGATGAGTTGTTCCTGCAAATTCTCCCTTGTTCGCAGGGGAAGGTTGAGGGGGTCATACGGCTCCTTCTGTTGCTCGCCATGCCGTCGAGGAACAAGGACAGGGTAGTACTTCGTGTTTGATGTACCCTGTATCCTTTCACCCTTGATTAGGCAGCAGCGGCAGGGGCAGTAGGCACCATGACCACGCAGACAGAGGAGCTTTGAGATTGCCGGCAGGTCACCTGAAAAGGTAATCAAATACGCATGCAAATCAAAGCTCTCCGTTGTGATCACATCATAGGTTCGGATACCACGTGCGAGTAATTTGCATTCCTCGATGAAAGGGAAGAAAAAAGAGTCGAGGGCATCGGGACTGTGGGGACCGGGGATCACGCCGAGGGGGATTAAATTTTCCGTGCGTGTGCGTATTTCAGGTGGTAAGTTGAAGTTGACAAGGATAAGTGGCCATGATGAGTTACTCTTGCGCTTGCCAAGCGCAGGCCGAACAGCAAATATCTATCCGCTGTTTGAGCCTTGTGCCAGTGTATAAATTGTTGTACACTCACCTGGAATCCATCTGTAGATCCACCGAACGCAATGTCCCTCGAATCAGAAAAATACTTGTGAGGGAGTGCTATCCCCTCTAATACTACTCGCGAGTTGAGCATTATGCGGTAATTCGACCCAGGGCTGTCCATGAGTCCAGGTTCCTGCAGGTGACTCACAGTTCAACCTGTGATTTTAACCTGCAGATCCAACTCCCACAAGTCCAGGTGACCCGGTGCCTAAAAACCTGCCAAGTCCAGGTTTGGCCTTTGGAATTCCGCAGGTGACTTGCAGACCTGCAAGCCTTACATTCCAAGAATTCATGTCATTCAACTACTATTAACTCCTTCTGCACAACAGCCTTCTTGACATGCTTACTCTTATCATGCAGCAACTCTACAACACATTCCTCAGGAACAAGTCCTTTGTATGACAACCATGTGCTGAGTATGGTTCCGGCACGTGTCGACTCTTCCTTCAGAGAGCAACACATCTGTGATACAGTCAGTCGGCCCTGACTGAATGCACGTTCGACATCTGTGGATGTTTCTAGAGGAGCATGGTCAAAATAGGATGTAAGGATGTGTGAAATAGCTCACCCCCATCCCCACGGGAGGAGACGTGTCATGCACTCGCATGGGATGAGTCAGCTCGGAATAATCTGGCAAGTCACTGCAAGTCACCCGCAGGTTTAACCTGCGGGTCCAAGTCAACCTGCAGAAAAACTCAGGTCAAGTCCAGGTTCCACTTCTGGAAGCTGGCAAACCTGCGAGTCCAAGTCCAGCCAGGTAACCTGCAGGTTGACTCGTGGACAGCCCTGATTCGACCCATCGAATACATCGGCATATTTGCCGGGTGTGTGTGTGTGACGACTTCGGTACTTCAGTTGTTCGATCATGGGAAGGCTCGCGTACCAAGCCTGGATTCGAGGGATGATTGGCAGGTAAGAGAATCGTGCCAGTGGTTTGCCATTAAGGTGGTAGCGTGCTGCCCCACAGGAGGGGCATACGGTGCGGTTTGTAAGAGGACCGGCGAACAGGCAGCAGGAGACCTTGCACATGTCGTAAAAGGTGGGTTTGACGCCAGATAGGAACTCGATCCTACGGTACATGAGGTATTCGGAGTCGAGATTCAGCTTGTGTCTAAATAATTTCCGCAGGTTTTGATAAGTTGAACGAGGGAGGCCTGAACCCTCCATACGCAATGCGAAGGCACTGATGTTATCTAGGTCTGCATCAGTGAGCAGTTCACCTCCTGGTTGATGTCTAATGTAAGTTGTTGCACTGTCATTGAACGGTATGTCACTTACGAAGCTGGTTCATCTGCTCTCTCCATTGATCACCAAACCGCTCCTCAAGTACTTGCACCAAGTTTTCGTCAGTTATCTCATCTTCAACCTCTTCTTCCTCAGCATCATTCTCATCCTCTGATTCAACGAGTGGTGGGATTGGCCCCTCCGCGTCTTCTGCCTCACTGTCTGTGCCGGCAATGTAGTCATCATTGACCAGTTCATTATCGAATGCGATGGCGTGATTGTCGAGATCTATATCTTGAACGAGGGAACCATCGTCTCGATAGAAATTCCCTGGAACTGAGTTGAGCACATCTGGATCTCCACTGGTGCTAATAGGGCTTCCAGTATCCGATGAGTCGCTTGCATGGCCTAGTGCAGCTTGCACCCGCTTCTGGTGACGTTCATGTTGAACTCGTCCCAGCGCCTTGGTGCAAGAGGGCACACAGAGGCACGGTTCCTTGCCCGCCATGGAGGATGGTCCTGGTGTGGGATTAGAATGAGAACGCACTTCTGGGATTAGAACACACTTACCTCTTACAGAATTTTCGAGCCCCAGAGTGAGTCAACCAGTTGTCCTGCATGCGGGACTAGAAAAAATTGCTAATGTCATTTCGACTTCCGCAGAGTTATATAAGCACGTTCTTTCGCACTCTCATCTTCATCACCAAACCAACCTCTCACCTTCATCACCTTCCTCGCTCCCCATACCTACATCTGGTGAAAAACAAATGTCATCCAGCTCATGCTCGTATTCCTCAGAACAGGTCGAGAGTGCGTATGCCAATCTCTTCGCGCCCCCCCACCTAATTTCCCTTTGTAGACCTTATGAAGGCGCTAGCCTCCAAAGGCCTTGGGCCTGATGATATTATCAAATCATTATCTAACAGTGAGCCCTCTCAATGTGCATATATTATTTATAATTGGTCCTTCAGGCTCTGGGACCTCACCTCGGGCTAGTGCGAAAGCTGGGCTCTCATCACCACCAGACGACAGCACCTTTACCGACCACTCATTTTCAGAGCTTATCCCCTCTCTCCATCAAAGCTCCTCTTCCAATCCCTATTTCAAGCCGATCCGTGTGCATCCTCCCCGCAGGTTCTCCCCGACGAGTCGTGAGGCCCGTAAAGCCCGCAAACGCCCTCAACCTGTCTCTGATTCTCAACAAGACACTAGTGAGTCTGTTGGCTTCAACAGTTCAGATGAGGATGACTCCTGTTATGAACCCCCTGCTGAGGACGCATCCTTCATTGACAATGATGCAGTATTCATGATCGGCGATGATACCCAGGGTGTCGACTACAACAATGGCGATGGTACAGTAGAGTGTGAACTCGAAGCAGTGCCTGAGGACGTAACTGATGACAGAGATCACGACGAGACATTCCAGGAGGACGGCAATCATCTTGGTGCAGATGATGATGGCGATACTGACACAGACGAGGATGGTGATGCTGAGGCAGACAAAGACGGCGATGTCGGCACAGACGAGGATGGCGATGCTGAGGCAGACAAAGACGGCGATGTCGGCACAGACGAGGATGGCGATGCTGAGGCAGACAAAGACGGCGATGTCGGCACAGACGAGGATGGCGATGCTGAGGCAGACAAAGATGGCGATGTCAGCACAGACGAGGATGGCGATGCTGAGGCAGACGAAGACGGCGATGTCAGCGCAAATGAAGACAGCGATGAAGAGGGTGTAGTTGGTGCCAGTGGGAATGCAGGTGAAGATGATTGTACTATGCGTCTTATTCACCTCTGATACATGATAATTCCAGCCACTAGCGATACTCAGGTGCTCCAGAGGAAGGCAAAGGAAGAGGTGGTCATCGACTTCACCTTGTCGGACCTCCTTTGCAGAGCGATGCAAGGAGAGGTAATTCCGAAGATTCTCAAACCTAAAGGGACTGGTGGCCGGGATTTCAACATCCGGAAGCACATGGGCCTTGACCTGAAGGACGAGGGAGATAAAGCAACATATAAAGATGTCATGGTAAGTGCTTCTTTATTGTGCGCTTTACTTTACTGATTAGTCCACAGCGCTCCATCAAGTTGTGGAGTAATAAGAAGCTTGACATATGTCAATCGCTGCGTCACCAAGAAAGCCAAATGATTACGCTCGTGGAATTGTAAGTAAGTGCTAGTATGTAGAATTATATGTTGTCACTTCATCTCTGTTATGCAGGTACTTGATGACTGTCCCGAACTAAGACATTTCCAAGACAACTGGCCTATTAAAGTGCTTATTTGACAGTACTTAAAAAACTCATCGGAACAGTATCGTGCTGCCACCAAGCAGCGAGGACAGCGTTTGCAGAATGCTGAGGTTGAGATTGCACCCCCAACACCCATTGTCACTCAGACTGCTGCCAAATCACGCGCATGTGCAAACTCAACCACGGTCTCCACCATGTCGTCCAGCGCTGCTGCCAGTTCCTCCGCGGCTACCACCAAATCAGTCTCACATGCGAAGTCAACAACTGCCGCTGCCAAGTCCTCGACAGCAGTTGCCAAATCGGTCATCACTGCAAAGACCACCACTGCCGGGACGAAATCGGTTGCACCTGCAAAGGCCTCCGCTGCCAAGGGGTCTTTCGTGCCATCTACATAAAGCTGGAAAGTGACTCAAAAGGCTTCGGCTCCCAAGGCTGCAGGTGCGTGCAGCTCCATCACTAAATCTGCGGCGGTATGACCTCCACTGACCACGGTCATAACAAGTGATGACCCTTGGTAAATCTTCTAAAAGAGGTGCAATGTGCAGCAATCATCAGATACCAACCAGAGGTGGAATGTAACTGCATTACCATTGTCATGCAAGTGCTGCCATCATGAAGCCATCATTCCTGTGAAATGCCCACACCATGCAAAGCTGGCTGCTTCATACCAGACTGGTTGCACATTATAAGGTACTTACATGTCATGCACGCTACATTCTAAAATGCATTCATATAATCGTATAAATTCCACAAGTATACGCTCCACATTGTACTTCTCGACATCAAAGTCCTTATAGACCCTCTCCTCGACATCGCTGACACTCACTCCTCCAGCCCTCCCCTCCAGTCACCACCCTCGCCGTTGCCCCCACCTGCATGGCCCCGCCAACGTCATGGCCCACCCTCGATGCCAGCTCGTCCTCTGCCCCCTTCTCGCACCCATACACGACCACTCGCTGATGTGTGGAGCTGTAGCATTGCCTTACCCAACCTTTCAGAGCGCCAGACTTGCTCAGGAGTAGCCATCCAAACCCATCCCTGAAAACCCAAACACAACATTACTTGCTAGTAGAGTCTCTTGACCAGGAGAAGGGACTTCGGCCGTGTCAAACAGTCAGGATGCAGCCCTAAATCCTTCATCACCTCTATCTCTTACATGAGACTGACGAAGAGGTGTTACAGCAAGCTCATGAACCCAACAGCTGCCTTGACGGATGTTGGGTGCATTTCTCGCAAGATCTGCAAAAGTTCGTTCTTCTACACGTGTGAGCCAAAGCGGCCCCCAGCCTGCTCACCGTTGTCTCCTCCAGCGTACCTAGTCAGGTCACCGCCATCCAGGATAGGATAAATTGCAGTCAAGTGGAGCCTTAGATCTGCCAAGAGTGACAACAGCCAGGCATCCACAAGAGCAAATCGTCAATCTACGCTATTCTAAGTCTAAGACTTGTCAAGTTCTGACAAGCTCAAACAGAGAGATGCGAGATGCGAATCATGTCCGAGAAAGGAAAGGGAGAGCAAGAACAATACATTAGCAGCACAACGATGAGAAAAATCAGATAGTTGGATCTCAACGAAGGAGAGGTTGTGGCGGTGCGAAGTGTTGTTTGTTTGGTTCCGTGCATACTTCGCAGGGTCACGTGCGGGCCTTCGAGTGTTTCGAACATCGGAGTTTGAAATGACTTGAGGGTGGAAATATACGCTGCACACGCATAAAATACTACCTGCAGTCGAATCTCAGTGGCAGAAGAGGATGAAGCCAACAAAAGCCTGGTGATAATGGCTATTTAATTAGTATAAGCAAGGATAGGATAAACATACCGTTGTGAAGCCAGGCTGCCATGCGGCAGTCATCCTGCTCTGGATGGCCAGCTGGCAACAACGATGGTATCCCCGATGCCAATGTATTATCACGGCAGGACAAGCATGCACGGCCATGGCTATGCGGCAGCCATCCTGCTCGGTGATGGTCAGCTCATGGTACCAGATGCCCGTCCGGCGACATGACGGGCTCACGTGCCATGCGTGACATCGTGACGCCATCTAAGTGCGCTTTTTGTGATGTCGAGCGCGAGCTAGAACGGATGTATAGTCGACTGAGCCGCCATGGCGAGCATCGACCTAAGCTCGACTAGTAGTACTATTAACTTATAGGACCGAGCGAAGTACCTATATATACCAACGGGAGGTAAAGTATTTCCTGTGTCCCATTCGCAGCAGTGATGTTGAAAAAAACTGATAAGTAGGGGATGCCGTTGAGAGCATTTGATTGGACGTGTTGTCTATGCTCTGAAGATCTGCGAAGATCGACGGAAGATGTGTGCGGAGGGCAACTGCTCGTTAATTTATTGTCAAAGAATGAAACTTATGAGGGCAAACGGGAGGCAGGCCATTACGGATACCGTTTGCGGCGACAGGGCCAGTGAAACTATGTTTTCGTGGAAATTGACTAGAGCATAAGCCCGCTAGAATGTGGGTGGGAGCTCTTGGGCAAAAGTGGGCGTTGTGTATATTATTGCTCACGCTTGCAAAGAAATATCCCTGTCGAATATGGTGAACGACCGACCAGCAGGTTAGAGCGTACATCCAACTGTCGACAGTCTGTATGTCAGACAGAGAGTGATGATGACTGAAAGGTATATATAGAGAGCTTGAGACATGAACGAATGGCATCAAAAATTTTACACTTAAATAATAATGAAAAGGCTTCTATTGAGACATATATAAAGCCAATCTCAATCTTTTTCATCGACTCATGCGGTCTGTCCGTGCATGCAAGTCTGTCCGTGCAAGGTCATCAGTGGCACTCGCTGCGTTTAGACACGAGACAATCCATGGCGCGATTGAATCACGGTAGAGTATGCATGGTTGAACATAACTGTGGTCTGAGTACAATCCCGACTACAGTCAAAATCGATTCGAGTCAATGAATCTAGGTTCCGCCCGATACTCGTCCGGTAGGAGGGTACCTTTCTCTGAGGTGCTGTCTACCCAATCAAACATCCCATCATATGACCAGTGTTCTTGCTCCATTCTTTGTTGGAAAATTTCCTTCAATAGTTGATAGTTCGGCCGCTCTTGAAAGCCTAAGTTGCGACAATGTTCAAAGTATCGGGTAAACTCTGGAGGAGACCGCAGAAGAAGATCTGCAAATTCACTCCCAGCTTTCATCTCTCCAATACGAAGTAGTTTTGCCTGCACACTGGGGGCGTAAATTCCTTGCCATGGGAGACGTCCATGAAGGAGAAAAAGTAGAGCGTTGCCCATCGCTTCAATGTCGTCGCGACGGCCTTGCTCTGCGCAAGACGGATACGTGTGAGTAAGGAACAAAGCATCTAAACGTTTGCAACAGACCACGTCCAAAGTGTACATTGTGACTGGCATAGCGTGGAGTACCCAGTCCAATCCGACCTTCCCTGAACGGGATGTGTGTATCGGGGGCAGAGTTCCAAAACAGCTTGGCCAGCCCTAAATCAAACGAATGAAGAACGTTGCAACGGGTCCCAAAACCCATCGCGAAATTTTCTGGCTTGACATCGCGTAGGATAATTCCTCTCGAATGAGCAAACTCTATCCTGTCAAGCTGATTAAAGCATTCCACTCGTCAACATAATTATGTTGACGGAAAATACATAAGGATATCACCATCTGTGCAGCAATCATCATAACTGTTTTCAAAGAGAGTTGACCTCTGCATACTCGGCGAAGGTCTTGGAGATTTGGGCCGAGTCTATCCAACACCATGACATGGGCTCCGCCATCCATGCCGCTCCACCGAAGCGATGGGATTCCATGGTGCCCGTGTAGGTGACGATATACTTGAGCTTCATAAGGTAAAACACAGATGTCATCTGCCTTGCCTGTAGGCATCTCGTCCTTGATAGCAATCTCGTCCCCGGTGAGTACATGAAATCCACCAGAAACTACTCCTAATAATGATGGCATCAGCACTAAAACAGCATTCTTAGACGGGAATACAATTGCTCTCACCAAAGCTACCAGATCCAATTGGTTTAGTAGACCGGTAGAGACCGTTGACACGGAATCGTTGTACTCGACTTCTGACGACGGTCTCCGGAGGGGATAAAGGAACACTCTCCAACACCTTACACATATGGGACAGCCCATCTATGACCATGGTAGGGGCTGCAGTGTTGATATTGACATTTGATTCCAAGCTTCCTGCTCGTTTAATTAATGCTGTCGGAAACCCTGACGCGTTCGCAGGCTCTGCAGTTCTGTATGGAGCGGCAGTTACCACGAGTATCTGAGCCGCCTGAATTTACTCATCACTGCAACAACAATGGCTCAAAAGGTCCGGAAACAACCGAGGGTTTGGGCTGTACAAAGAGGTACAAGTAGGCGATGGAAGAACGATGGTAACTTCCGCTGGCATGGAGCTTTGGAAATATTGAGAGAAGGTGTGGGCATCGAGTGACGAGAAACCAAGGATCTTATACCCGCGGGCATGAAGTTCGGCGATCGCTGGTACCCCGTCGGGATATAAGTGCGGCTGCAGAAGATATTGAATACTCTGGTCTAAAGCGCCCTCGCTGACGTTGAATCCCAAACGCATTCCAACGTCTTTGAAGGCGCTCCGAGCAATGTCGACGTAAGCGGCGTCTGGTTGATGTTTACCTTGGAGTGCTTCGCATTCCATATAAACTGCAACCAATTGACGTGGCGTGAGGTCTGTCCAAGTGGCCTGAATAATAGACTGGAGGGCCTCCCTGACGCCGGTTTCACGATCCTGTGCAAATTGAGCTGTAGAGACACGAGATAGGGCACGGCACTTGCCAAAATTGTTCCAATCACATCGAATACGATGACTTTGACATCTGCAGAGCCTACGGAGTGGGATGATGATGGCACCATTTCAAATGCTGGGCAAGGATCATCCCACTCCGGCTCCTCTTCTACCTCTGCGGCTGGCGGCGGGTCTCCATCATAAGGAATATTCATGGACTGCAGTACCTCCATAGTAGCCCTTGTGCTGGGCTCTGCCATACTGCCATTGTAAGAGCCTGAGTCGACGAGTTTCGCTTGCGGGAGGCCTTCCATCGCCATACGCTATCATAAATAAAGAAAATAATTAGAGTGGCGCCACAGTGGGCATATAGTATACTGACATCACGTAACTCCCGCACCCACGAGATTGTAGCCGTCACACCTGACCAAGAATAATCTGCGGTGAATCTATAGAGAGTTTTAGAAGATCAATTCCCAGAGCCAACATATTCACGACCAACTGTTCGTATATCAATAGCTCTTGATGAATTGAACCCGGCTCCTGCAAGGGGAGGTTATTAAATGGAAGATGTTCATATACGAGTCCGCCTGGCTCATGGAGGTATTCCTCGTCCGGTTGTCCACTCCATGTGTCCCAATCACTCTGAACTTTGTCAGCATCGTGAGGAGAGGAGGTCCGGATAGTTTCTAGTCTATGCAGTCGCATGCGTCGACTGTGATCCTCCATGACGGAACGACAGAAGATCCGGAAACTCGACTCGTCCAATCGGTGCGGAGCTATGGGAGGAGGATCAGCCTCAGCTGAGTTGTTTATGACTTCTTCCTCGTAAAGCCTTGGAAAAGTGTGGATATAAAGTGTTGGTCCATCTCTAGTCAATGGCGGGTGAACACGTAGGTGTCTGGTTTCCTGGCTCACAGTAGATGCCAATGTGAAATAGCAGTCACTATTCAAGCCCGTGGGTTTTTGCGGTGAGACAATAAATAGAAAGATATGGCGCGTGGGATTGGAGGGATCTCCCAAACCAAGTTCGGTGGCGAAGACGCGCAGAGCTAAGAAAGGACGTGTAACTACAGCCGATGCTTTTTGAACTCCATAGTATGACGTCCACCGTGCTGAACGTTGAGGGATGAACCTTGTGACAACAAAAGAATGGGCCATCCTAGGGTACTCAATGTGTGTAGCAGTCGTTGCACCAACCCGGCACCAACTCAATTAAAATTTACGGTATTTGATCCCGCGGCGCCGGACAGAAGGAACCGCGATACGATCATAACCCCAAGAAAACCTGAATAAAAACAGATGAATACTTATGAGAAAAAAATCGTGACAAAATAAATCATGTTCACTTCATAAGATGCAGGAAATATTCATCTGCCTTTATTCAGATTGTCTTGATGTCTTAAATTGTAAAAAAAGGAAGGATTCTTCACCATCTGCTATAGTTTTAAATTATTACCATATTTACTCTTTTTAATTACTTGTTACTGTCAGCTGATAAGCCACTTTCCAGTTCTGACACTGCTCTTGCTCCACTTCCATTTCTGCTTCTGATTTCAAAAGCACTTCTGCCACCTCCCACTGCAGGAACAGCTCCCCCTGAAGATCAGTACATTCGGCGCCTGGAGAATGAATTCATAAGGGACTGCTAAGAAGTTCAAAAGGAGCCTGGAACTGGCTACCTCAAGTTTTTTTCCTCCAATCGGCACGCCCTGAAATTCAGTAGTGATCATGAACATTTTAGCGCATTTAGTGGCTTGCTGGCAGGGGTCTTTGCACGGTATGCAAGTGCTTCTGGGACTTGTATATAGCCACAACTGAACTTTATTTCAGGTCATAAATACAGGGCAGGCGATCACATAACAAAGCTTAGGAGCAAACATCAAGTCCAGAATAGAGAGAAAAATGAGAGCTAGACGGCAATAATCAAGTGTCCAAAGTCGAGTGTGCAGAGTCGAGCGTCATTGTCAAATGTGCCTAGAATTGAAACAAGTAGGGAGTGGAGATGGGCTGACTTGATCTCTTTCCAGAAATTCAGCCTCCTAATGAAATATTATGGTCAAATCATGCTGTAAGAAATGGTATGAACCTGAACCTGCTGCAGCAGACCTGCCAAGGTCATCACTCCCCCTCTCCAAAAGTACTCGTTTCTCAAAGTGAATACGCATATTACAAGCGTAAGGTCTGATACCTTGCACAATTGCTGTGCAGTTAGTGGCAAGGAGTTGCAGCCCAGAGGAAGTCTAGAGTCTACAGTGTGTAAAAGAAGAGCGTCAAGGGCCATTTTCTGATGAAGAGAGGGCCGGACAGCGGACGCCACCCTAGGACTTGGGGGAAGGGACTGACAGTGAGTCCCGATAAATTGGTGGTGGTGTTGCGCCCTGTGGCATTGCCATCCAAGGGGAGGTTTTGAGCAGCACATTGTGAGGGCATGTAGGAGGGGACCTGTATTTGCTGCTGGGCCTCCAAGGGTGCTTCGAGGAATGTGACAGCAAGGCCGGCTTCAAGATGCCATCTACGCACAGATGCACAATGTTAGTAGCCTCCACGGCGTACCACATGGCCTTTCAAACCCCCTTCACTCAATATGACCTACACCCATCCCGTCAGCACATATAAAGGCATACTGGCACCAAAACTATACCACTTGCAGTGGAAAAGCCATGCACCAGGGTTATCAGCCCTGATCCTCAAAAATGCAGTCCCTAGCGACGGCACCTTGATCATGTCACGACACATTGGATTGGCTTGGCCCTCAGGCCCAACCGGGGGATTCAGACTCGGGTCGTCAGATGTAACGTCCGTGGACTTGTAGACCACTTGGAATTTGTGGCCATGGAGGTGGCTGAGATGGAAGGATGGGTGAGTAATACATGTGAGAAAGAAGGTGCGCACTTACAATGGATGGTTACCTGCGTCCCAACTATGCACATGAAGCTCCACAACCTGCTCATATGGTCAGCATCACAAGAAACACCCAAATGCCGCCCAACCAGCCACTGAAGAATGACCAGCACTCAGAACTCACCTCATTAGACTGTAAAACAAATGAGGCCATGCCTACGGCGAAATGCGTTGAAAGGAGATCGAGTAGGGCTGGGAGAACTGCAGGACAGGTAGGAAACTTGAGGGCCCAGCTATTTATTCGAATAAATGATCAATGGATGGGATAGAACAATACAGATGCCAGGGGGCTTACTTTCAGCACGCTTTGTATGATGGAAATCTAGGGTAAATCGTACATGCAGGGAATATATCAAAAGCAAGTCGAGTGTGGTGGAAAATGAGAACGTGTCTGCGATTGAGAGAGTGAGATGAAAGAAAGTCTGGGATCCATTCCAACAACAAAGAGGCAATAGTGAGTGGATACAGCAGGCTCATACATGCAGAGACTGTGAGAGTGAATCATGGTGGAGAGCATAAGGAAGAGCTTGGATGTGCGAAAGAGGCATAGGAATACAATAAGATGATCGACTTAGTCATGGTATTGGGCTGTGTAGAAGAGAACGAGGGTGAGTAAAGATGCAAGAGGATGCGGCACATGAATAACCTGGGCTGGTATGTCCTGCCGCTTGGACTTCCTTACAGTGGGGGCAGAGCCAGCAATGGAAGACAAGGCCTGAATAGCATAAAGAATGTCAATAAGGAGATCTCATTAGGGTGGAAAGATTACCTTCAGCACCTTCTGTTCAATTGCCACCTGAGGAGAAACAACATTGAGCTAGAAAAGCAATATGAACCCAAGATTGGTGGGAATGACATCCGTTTTGCAGCAAGGATGTGGGTGCGGGGAGTGATGAAGGTGATTAAGGTAGTGCGGGGGGTGGTTTGGGTTGATGAACATGAGAGTGCAGGGAAAGGACAAGCTTATATAACTCTGCAGAAGTCGAAATGACATTAGCTTTTTTTTATAGTCCCACACAGGACAACAGGTTGGGGTTTGGGGTTACTCCGGAGCTGTAAGAACCCGGCCTTTGGCCGGTTACTTACCAGTATAACTTTCTTCCGAGCCCGAGCCTTGTGATACTCGTGCCCGAGTACATATGATTCTTATCCTGCGCCCAAGCCTGAGCCCAAGCTAGAGCTCATATTCGACCTTGATCCCATGCCCATATCCCCTTAGTTACTGATTCCGCTCCATCATGCATCATTCATATATTACCTCGCCCTGACCTTGCTCCCCTGACCTCGCCCTGAGCTCAACTAATATGTTCACCCCTGACTCGTACCCTCGCTCGTATATAAACCCCCCTGTATGCATTCCTACTCCTCAGTCTGAAAATCAACTATCGTGTAACTTCGATCCCTAGTTAGTTTCTAAGCCTCGTCTCTTAAGCCAAACCTCGCCTCTTATTCATTTGCCTCCGAAGTTGGGACTCGTGCGTAGGGTCGGCGCAGCACATAAGCTGAAGCCCAGTCCCTCTCCGACTTCCCCATCCAAACCTCGCCCCGTAACCTCGGACCTTACCTTGGGTTTCGCCCCCGACCTCGGTCAACCTTACGACGGATCATATCGTAACAGGAGTTCGAAATAAAATTTGTAAGAGATGCTAGTGCATTCTAGTCCCACACCAGGACCATCATCCATGATGGACAAGGAACCATTCCTCTGCGTACCCTCTTGTACCATGGAACTCCAACAAGCTCAACGTCGACATCACTGGAAGCGGGTGCAAGCTGCACTAGGCCATGCAAGAGACTCGTCGGATGCTAGTAGCGCCAATAGAGATCTGGATGCTGACAGGCACTTCGACTCAATTCCTGGGGAATTCTATCAATATGATGGTTCCCCAGTTCAAGGTCTAGATCTCATCGCACTCAATACAATGAACCGGTGTTACGACTGTTCATTTCTGACTTCCGACCCTCAGTTCCGCCACACCTTTCCGCCCCTCCGATATTTCCGCAACACTTTCCGCCCCTCCATTATTTCCGACATTCCGCCCCTTGTACATTCTCTTGTTCTTTTGACTCTATTACTCGGACCCACCGGACACACCTCACCGTTCATCAAGACCATATATCCGGTCACCCATGTAGTTCGTTGTCAGATATGTTTTCCCGACCCCTTGTTCTTTGCCACTGTTCTACCTTACCCTGAACCCCCCTTGTAGTCCCATTGTTCCCAATAGTTAGTTCCCACACATTGTCTACTCGACTTCTGCTTCCTCCGGAATTTGCTTAGTACCCCATCATTACCTGTTGTCTCAGCTCTTTGTATAAAAGCCTGTCATGTATGTCTCTTATTCTGCAATCAGATAATCGCCTTCTATACTTGATTTCCTTCGCTCCATCTCCTGTTCTTAGCACAGCGAGTCTAGCAAGATCTCAGTCTCTCCGCCTTCCGCCTTCCGCCTCAGTTCCGACTCAAGTTCCAACCAAACCTTTGGTTCAGTACTTTCCGCCTTCCGACTCAATTCCGAAATACTTAGGACGATAGTTCATTGGGGGCGCAACCTATAAGTTGAAGCCGCTGTCCTTTCCAGTTCCGACTTAGTGGAATTCTCAATACGTAACAGTATTATCTAATTCCCACCCGATAACTATCACTATGCCTCCTCGTACCACAGCTACTTCAGCTCGAGCAGGAGCTGTCGAAGCTCTCTCTTATTTTGGCAGTCTTAGACCCGCAGCACCAAGGCACGCGGAACCCTCCGGCAGCTCTCATGCTGACGATGAGCTCTCCGATGCTATTCCGCAACGATTCGAAGAAGTTCCCGACGCCAATCCCGACGACAATCCCGACTATGACGGAAACTCGACGAGTAGCAGCGGCGAACAAACAGCAGCGTCATTCCGACGCCCAGCTCCACCACCACCACCTCCACCAGGACCACCTCCAGGCGGCCCTCATGGCGGCCCACCCGGCAGTCCCCCAGGCGGTCCTCCACCTCCAATTCCACCTCAGATTCCCGCCAACCCAGTTCCGCCCGCGCCAGTTCCGGATCTTGCACAAGCCATCGCCATGCTAGCCGGACAACTTCAGCGCCCGGCCCAAGCACCACCATGCCCCAAGACAAAGGTCCGCGAACCAGATCAGTTCGATGGTTCCGACCCCAAGAAGCTCCAACCGTTTCTGGTCCAGCTTCAACTCAATTTCCGTGATCGCCCCGACGCCTTTCCCGACGACGAACGGAAGGTCAATTACGCCCTTTCCTATCTCCGAGGCACGGCTCTCGACTACTTCGAACCTGCCCTCATGGATCCGTTGCTCTCGTCGACTGGGCCGACGATTACCACAACTTCGTTTCCGAACTCCGCAGCAACTTCGGACCATTTGACATGGAAGCCGATGCGGAAAATGAACTTGATAAGCTTCGCATGAAAGACACTCATGAGATAGCTAAATATATCGTCACGTTCCAGCAGCTCGCTCCTTGAGTCCAATGGGGAGAAGCCACACTCCGATGCCAGTTTTACATGGGCTTGCCATCCCGGATCAAGGATGAAATTGCCCGCGTCGGAAAACCCGCCACCCTTACCGACCTCTGCAACCTCGCCCAATCCATCGATTCGCGCTACTGGGAAAGAGACTCCGAGATTGCTCGCGAAACATCCACCCAGAGCAAGAACAACAAGTCTTCCGACAAGAAGTCTGACAAAGACAAGAAGAAGACCAATTCCGGAAACAACAACAGCAACAACACAGTTCCGGATCCAACTCTGGCAACCGGAACAACAACAACACCCCTCGCAACAACCAGGCCTCTGGTTCCAACACCAATGCCCGGAAGAGCACTCCGGACCTTTCCGACAAACTTGGGAAGGACGGAAAACTAACCCCTGTAGAATGCCAGCGTCGCATGGACAACAACCTTTGCCTTTTCTGCGGCAAAGGCGGTCATGTCGCTCGCAACTGCACTCGCGCTTCCGCCTCCGCTGCTAAGGCCAAGGGCCGCGCAGCAAAGACGGAAGAGAAATCCGAAGCGGCTCCCGCTACGGATTCAAAAAAATAGTCAGCAGTCCTCCGGCCTCCGACGAGCTGAGGGCTGTGTTGACCCCATTCGTGCAACAAACGAGGTTAAACTCAACGCATCCGCTCTTTCGTCCTCCGACTCCCTCTCTGTTCCGCTCACTTCGACACCATTTCCACACCCCCGTTTACAGCATTGATCGACTCCGGTTCGACTCATTGTTTCCTCGATTCCGACTTTGTTTTGAAACATAAACTTCCGACCCGCAACATTCCGACTATTCCGCTCCGCCTTTTCGACGGGTCTCCAACACGGCAATTTCCCAAGTCGTGGATCTGTCTATCGTTTCGCTACTGGGGACAACCATGAAGTTACGTTTTACATTACTCCGCTAGATGCTAGCTGTTCCATTGTACTAGGACACAATTGGCTCACCCGATATAATCCGTCGATTAACTGGGCATTGGGTCAAATACAGTTCCGTACCCCGATCAAATTCCGTCTATTCTGATGTCGTCGCAAAGATGGCTCAGGCCTCTTCTGCAACTCCGCTCGTGGATTCAGTTCCCACTCCGGTCCGCTTTAGCACCTCGTCCCTCGAATTGCGCTCATTTCCGCCACCGCTTTCCGCGTATTGCAACGGCAAGAGATACGACCGTTTTCCAGCTTCACCTTTCCAATTCGGCTTCAGTCAAGGCTCGTTCCGCCTCGACTTCCGCTCCGGTCGACATGAGCTCAGTTCTGGAAGAATATCATGACTTCCCGACGTGTTCAATAAGGCCAAAGCCGACAAACCTGCTGAACATCGACCTTACGACCTGAAGATAGATTTGGAAGAAGGAGCATCTCCGCCCCTTGGACCGATCTACTCCCTTTCGCAAAGTGAACTCCAACTCTCCGAGAGTTCGTCGATGAACACTCACATGGGCTTTATCCGCCCTTCGCTGTCTCCGCACGGCGCTCCGGTCCTTTTCGTCAAAAGAAGGATGGATCTCTCCGCCTCTGCATTGATTTCCGCGGACTCAATGCCCTACTAAGAAGGACAAATATCCGCTTCCCGCATTTCCGACTACTCGACACTCCCCGCAGGGCAAGATCTACACCAAAATCGACCTCCGGCACGCTTATCACCTTGTCCGCATCCGGGAAGGTGACGAGTGGAAAACCACTTTCCGCACCCGCTACGGTGCTTTTGAGTGGGTTGTCATGCCTTTGGTCTAACCAATGCTCCCGCCGCTTTTCAGCGATTCATGAACGACGTATTTTCCGACCTCTCGACATATGCGTCCTAGTCTACATTGACGACATCCTCATCTATTCTGACACACCGGAAAACATCGGGAAATGTCCGCGAAGTACTCCACCATCTACGCAAACACCATCTCTACGCAAAAGCAGAGAAATGCGAATGGCACCCAACACGGTCGAATACCTCAGCTACATCCTCTCTCCAACAGGTCTTACCATGGCAGAGGACAAAGTCAAGGCAATTCAAGAATGGCCGGAACCCCGACGTGTTAAGGATGTGCAGTCTTTCCTTGGCTTCGCCAACTTTTACCGGCGTTTCATTTATAATTTTTCCAACATTACTGTTCCGCTCACTCGTCTCACCAGGAAGGGTGCCCCATGGAATTTCACTCTGGAATGCCGTTCCGCATTTGAAGCCTCAAATTGGCCTTCACTACGGCTCCCATACTCGGTTTCTGGATTCCTGATGCCCAACTTGTACTCGAAACCGACGCTTCCAACTATGCGCTAGCCGCCATTCTTTCCATCATTTCCCCCGACGACGAGAAATTCATCCGATCGCCTTCCATTCCCACACCTTTTCCGCCCCGGAACTCAACTACGACGTCCACGATAAGGAACTACTTGCGATTTTCGAAGCCTTCAAAATTGGAGACACTACCTCGAAGGTCCACCTTATCCGATCGACGTTGTAACGGATCATAAGAACCTTGAGTATTTCGCGACTACTAAGATTTTTACTCGCCGTCAAGTCCGCTGGTCTGAATATCTCTCACAGTTCAACATGGTAATCCGTTTCCGCCCCGGAAAGCTCAGAGCCAAACCCGATGCACTCACTAGACGTTGGGACGTCTACCCAAAAGAGGGAAGTAGCGACTATGCCAGAGTTAATCCGCACAACTTCCACCCAGTATTCTCCACTGAGAAACTGGCATCGTCCCTGCGTGCCACAGCATTGCAGTTTCCGCTACTCCGCGCCTCAATTATTATGGACACCGAGTCTCTCCATTCCGACATCTGTTCCGCACTTCGTTCCACCCCATCTCCACAGCCCACCTCGATGACCCCACCAGTCCTGGATGGTCCCTTGATTCTGACGGATTTCTCCGGTACAAGTCCCGGATTTACGTTCCGGATACCAACGATCTACGACTTCGCGTACTCCAGCAAAGCCACGATCACCCGCTCTCAGGACACCAAGGCCAGAACAAAACCCTCGACATAATCCAACGTACCTATACTTGGCCTCTCCTCCGCACGATGGTCCAAGACTACTGCAAGTCATGCACCACCTGTATGCGAGCCAAGCCTCAATGTCACAAACCCTACGGCCTCCTGAAGCAACTTCCGATCCCGGAACAACCGTGGAATTCGATATCCATGGATTTCATTGAGAAACTTCCTAAGTCATCTGGCTATGATACCATTCTAGTGATCGTGACCGCCTTACAAAGCAGTCCATCTTTATTCCGACCTACGACACCATAACTTCCACCCAGCTCGCACAGCTCTTCGTGCTCCACGTCTTTTCCAAGCACAGAATCCCCTCCCATGTGACTTCTGACCGTGGATCAGAATTCGTGTCCTCCTTTTTCCGCACGCTCAGAAAGGCTCTCGACATGAAACTCCACTTCACTTCCGGTTATCATCCAAAAGGAGACGGACAAATGGAACGTACTAATCAGACCCTTGAGCAGTATCTCCACGTCTATTGCAACTACCAACACAGCAATTGGTCTGACCTCCTTCCGCTCGCGGAATTCGCTTACAACAACGCACCTTCCGCTACCACCGGAATTTCACCCTTTTACACCAACAAGGGCTACCACCCGAATCTCACCATCCACCCTGAACGCGACCTCGCCTCTGCAAGAGCCCGAGATTTCGTTGTGGAACTCGACAACCTTCACCAACACCTCCGAGAGAACATTTCCGCCGCCCAGAAGAGATATCAGACTTCCGCCGATCGGAAACGACTTCCGCAACCGGCATTCGAGATTGGCGACAAAGTCTTCGTCAAAGCCGAAAACTTCCGCACCACTCGTCCCTCGAAGAAACTCTCTGAGAAATACCTTGGACCTTACGAGATCATCGCTAAGGCCGGCAGTCGTTCTTTCACCCTCAGACTTCCTGACAATATGCACGCAGTACACCCGGTATTCCATGTCTCCATGCTTGAGCCCGCAATTCCGAATACAATTCTGAATCGAGCACAACCTCCGCCTCCGCCAGTCATCATCGACGGAGAACCAGAATATGAGATCTTGGAAATTCTCAACTCCAAGCTCGACAGACGATACCGCTGCCAACTCCAGTACCTAGTCAAGTGGGCAGGCTATGAGAACACCGACAAAGAGACCTCGTGGATTTCTGCCACGGAACTAGACCATGCCTCTGACCTCGTCTCTGATTTCCACAAGTCATATCCTGATAAGCCTGGACCCATTTCCGTGCCTTAGTCACTTCCGACCTCATTTCCGATACCCCATTGTTTTCTTACAGTTCTCAAGTCATTGGTCAAATCCGATTAATATTCCGCTACGCTAATTTCCAACACTTCAAGAAATATTTTACAAGTCACTTCGACGCTCACTCCTCCCTCATCGTTTCCACCTCACCCTCGTTCTCCGCTTCCGCACCCTCTTCCGCATTCCCTATCTCCACACTGACCAACTCGGTCCCCACCCTCGTATCCGCCACCTGACTCGGACCCGCTTCCGCCCCATTCTCCTCCTGCATCCGCAAGTCCATTCTTTCCCGGACCATGTCATTGCGCCACCGGTACTCCCGTTTGAATTGTTCTAAGACCGCCGACATGACGGTCATTTGATTTTGGAAGGACAACAACTGTTGTTGTTGAACTTCCGCCATCTCCTCAAGAGTGTTCCGGATCCCACGCTGGGATCTCCGGATACCCCTCAATGACCTGGCCATGTCGAACAAAGGCGACACCATGGAGAAGCGGTTGAGCACCGCTGTCTCCGAGGTTCCGGTCACCGGAAATCCCTCCGGCTTCTTTCCGCTCGGTCCCGGTTTCGACTTGGGGGTTTCAGGCCCCTCGGTCTCGACCCTGCGTCTTTTCCGCTCCACCCTCGCGGCACACCCATCCACCACGCAACGTCGCTTCTTGTCCCGGCACCGTTCGCAGGCTGTCTCCCGCGCATTTTCCGACCACACACACTCCAGGCCCTTGACCTCGCACGTGTCGCAAGGAGCCTTCTCCTCCTCGCCGTCCCTGGTTTTCCTTTTCTGGGTCGCGGGATTCTCCAGCCCCAGCTCTCGCAACTCCAGTATCCGGGCCATTTTCTCCTTCCGAGCCTGCTGGAACTCGTCCGCCCTCAGGATTTTTGTTTGGTGTTGCATCCCCTCAAACAATGTGCCCCACGAGCCCTGGAAAGAGTGCCGGCAAACGCTGGGCCAAGCCCGAGCTGAGCCACAGCCGGCTCTCAGGTCTCGGCCCTGAAATATGTGAGCCGGAGCCCCAGTGGGCCAAGCAAAAGCCACAGGATTTGGGCCGAGCAGCACCGTGCAGAACACTAGCTGGTATCTGGCACTGTCAGTGCATGCATGCGCTGGTGCCCATTGCTGTCAATGGACGGGTGTGTGTCATGACCCGTATATTTCCCTTGTCCCACGGTCACTGTTCCTCATCTCATCATTCTTTCTGCATCTTCGCCTGAGTTTGCCATGCCCTCCAACCACTCCCCAACTATGTTCATTCCGCTCACTCTTCGCCACATTCACCGAATGACCATTCGCTTCTCGCATCATTCGCCAGCAGGCATGCCATCAGACACGATCGACACCCTTCACCCAACGTGATGGCCCCATCACCTTCTCGATCCATCCCCTTCAGGTGTTCATATGGCCAGGATACATTCGTGGAACATCCTACCCGTAGGTCGTGTGGGATCAACCCAGCAGATGAAGAGTCCGTGCAGGGTGGTGTATATGCAGATTCCAAGGTGTGCTTTCGTACATAGGGGCCTTCGCCCTCTTTCCTCTCCGTCGTTTCATGTTCGCACCCCCTTTTCTCACTCTATTGTATGTCTATTCCATCTATTATGTATCCTGACCGCGCACCCCTATCCAACCCTGACTCCAGACGGTCTCTTTCCTATTCGTTAGCATTGTTACGACCATGCATTTCCGATGAAGACGGAAGGTGGAAGACAGAAGGCGGAGAGGCGGAGGTCTTGCTAGACTCACTGTGCTAAGAACAGGAGATGGAGCGAAGGAAATCACGTATCGAAGGTGATTATCTGATTGCAGAATAACAGACATACATGACAGGCTTTTATACAAAGAGCTGAGACAACATGTAATGAGATAGTACTAAGCAAATTCTGGGGGGAGTGGAAGTCGGGTAGACATACATGGGAACTAACTAATTGGGAACAATGGGACTACAAGGGGGTTCAGGGTAAGATAAAACAATGGCAAAAGAACAAGGGGTTGGAAAACATTTTTGACAACGAACTACAAGGGTGACCGGATATATGATCTTGATGAACAATGAGGTGGGTCTGGTGGGTCCGAGTAATAGAGTTGAAAGAACAAGGGAGTAGAACAAGGGGCGGAATGCATACTGAACTGAAGGTCGGAACCGTGCACGTGTACGCGCTGAACGCAGTACACTAGTCTTGCTGTGATTCAGCGTGGGGCAGTGTATCACTAGCACTTGCTGGTACAACCGTTCATTTCCGATTTCCGACCTTCAGTTCCGCAACACTTTCTGCCCCTCCAATATTTCCGATATTCCGCCCATTGTTTTATTCCCTTGTTCTGTTACGACCGTTCATTTCCAACTTCCGACCTTCAGTTCCGCAACACTTTCCGCCCCTCCAATATTTCCGACATTCCGCCCATTGTTCTATTCCCTTGTTCTTTCGACTCTATTACTCGGACCCACCGGACCCACTTCATCGTTCATCAAGACCATATATCCGGTCACCCTTGTAGTTCATTGTCAGACATGTTTCCCCGACCCCTTGTCCTTTGCCATTGTTTTACCTTACCCTGAACCCCCCTTGTAGTCCCATTGTTCCCAATTAGTTAGTTCCCACGCATTGTCTACTCGACTTCCGCTTCCCCCAGAATTTGCTTAGTACTACCCCATTACCTGTTGTCTCAGCTCTTTGTATAAAAGCCTGTCATGTATGTCTGTTATTCTGCAATCAGATAATCACCTTCGATACTTGATTTCCTTCGCTCCATCTCCTGTTCTTAGCACAGCGAGTCTAGCAAGACCTCAGTCTCTCCGCCTCCCATCTTCTGCCTCAATTCCGCCTCAAGTTCCGACCAACCTTCAGTTCAGTACATTCCGGCTTCCGACCCATTTCCGAAATACCTAGGACGATAGTTCATTGGTGGCGCAACCTACAAGTTGAAGCCGCTGTCCTTTCCAGTTCCGACTTAGCGGAAATCTCGATACGTAACAGTATTATCTGATTCCCACCCGATAACTATCGCTATGCCTCCTTGTACCACAGCTACTTCAGCTCGAGCAGGAGCTGTCAAAGCTCTCTCTTATTTTGGCAGTCTTAGATCGGCAGCACCAAGGCACGCGGAACCCTCCGGCAGCTCTTGTGCCGACGATGAGCTCTCCGATGCTATTCCACAACGATTCGAAGAAGTTCCCGACGACAATCCCGACTATGATGGAAACTCGACGAGTAGCAGCGGCGAACAAACAGCAGCGTCATTCCGACGCCCAGCTCCACCACCACCACCTCCACCAGGAGCACCTCCAGGTGGTCCTCCACCTCCAATCCCACCTCAGATTCCCGCCAACCCAGTTCCGCCCGCGCCAGTTCCGGATCTTGCACAAGCCATCGCTATGCTAGCCAGACAACTTCAGCGCCCGGCCCAAGCACCACCACGCCCCAAGACAAAGGTCCGTGAACCAGATCAATTCGACGGTTCCGACCCCAAGAAGCTCCAGCCATTTCTGGTCCAGCTTCAACTCAACTTCCGCGATCGTCCCGATGCCTTTCCCGACGACGAACGAAAGGTCAATTACACCCTTTCCTATCTCCAAGGCACGGCTCTCGACTACTTCAAACCCGCCCTCATGGATCCGTTCGCTCTCGTCGACTGGGCCGACGATTACCACAACTTCGTTTCCGAGCTCCGCAGCAACTTCGGACCATTTGATATGGAAGCCGATGCGGAAAATGAACTCGATAAGCTTCGTATGAAAGACACTCATAAGATAGCTAAATATATCGTCACATTCCAGCAGCTCGCTCCTCGAGTCCAATGGGGAGAAGCCGCACTCCGACGCCAGTTTTACATGGGCTTGCCATCCCGGATCAAGGATGAAATTGCCCGCGTCGGAAAACCCGCCACCCTTACCGACCTTCACAATTTAGCCCAATCCATCGATTCGCACTACTGGGAAAGACATTCCGAGATCGCTCGCGAAACTTCCGCCCAGAGAAAGAACGACAAGTCTTCCGACAAGAAGTCTGACAAAGACAAGAAGAAAACTAATTCCGGAAACAACAACTCCGGAAACAACAACTCCGGAAACAACAACTCCGGAAACAACAACTCCGGAAACAACAACTCCGGAAACAACAACTCCGGAAACAACAACTCCGGAAACAACAACTCCGGAAACAACAACTCCGGAAACAACAACTCCGGAAACAACAACTCCGGAAACAACAACTCCGGAAACAACAACTCCGGAAACAACAACTCCAGAAACAACAACTCCGGAAACAACAACTCCGGAAACAACAACAACAACAGTTCCGGATCCAACTCCGGCAACCGGAACAACAACTCCACCCCTTGCAATAACCAGGCCTCTGGTTCCAACACCAACGCCTGGAAGAGCACTCTGGACCTTTCCGACAAGCTTGGGAAGGACGGAAAACTTACCCCTGTAGAACGCCAGCGTCGCATGGACAACAACCTTTGCCTCTTCTGCAGCAAAGGAGGTCACGTCGCTCACGATTGCACCCGAGCTTCCGCTTCCGCTGCTAAGGCCAAGGGCCATGCGGTGAAGACGGAAGAAAAATCCGAAGCGGCTCCCGCTAGGGATGCAAAAAAATAGTCAGCAGTCCTCCAGCCTCCGCACGAGCTGAGGGCTGTGTTGACCCCATTCGTGCGACAAACGAGGTTAAACTCAACGCATCCGCTCTTTCATCCTCCGACTCCCTCTCCATTCCGCTCACTTCCAACACAATTTCCGCACCCCCGTTCACAGCATTAATCGACTCCGGTTCGACTCACTGTTTCCTCGATTCCAACTTTGTTTTGAAACATAAACTTCCGACCCGCAACATTCCGACAATTCCGCTCCGCCCTTTCGACGGGTCATCTAACACGGCAATTTCCCAAGTCGTGGACCTGTCTATCCGTTTCACTACTGGGGACAACCATGAAGTTACGTTTTACGTTACTCCGCTAGATGCTAGCTGTTCCGTTGTACTAGGACACAATTGGCTCACCCGTTATAATCCATCGATTAACTGGGCATTGGGTCAAATACAGTTCCGTACCCGGGATCATCTTCCGTCTATTCCAAAGTCGTCCGCAAAGATGGCTCAAGCCTCTTCTGCAACTCCGCTCGTGGATTCAGTTCCGCACTCCGGCCCCGCTTTAGCACCTCCGCCCCTCGAAGCTCCTCGAATTGCGCTCATTTCGGCCACCGCTTTCCGCGTATTGCAACGGCAAGAAGACACAACCGTTTTCCAGCTTCACCTTTCCGACTCGGCTTCAGTCAAGGCTCATTCTGCCTCAACTTCCGCTCCGGTTGACATGAGCTCAGTTCCGGAAGAATATCGTGACTTCCCGGACGTGTTCAATAAGGCCAAAGCCGATAACCCTGCTGAACATCGACCTTACGATTTGAAGATAGATTTGGAAGAAGGAGCATCTCCGCCCCTTGGACCGATCTACTCTCTTTCGCAAAGTGAACTCCAAACTCTCTGCGAGTTCGTCGATGAACACCTCAATATGGGCTTCATCCGCCCTTCGCTGTCTGCGCACGGCGCCCCAGTCCTTCTCGTCAAGAAGAAGGATGGATCTCTCCACCTCTGCGTCGATTTCCGCGGACTCAATGCCCTCACTAAAAAGGACAAATATCCGCTTCCGCATATTTCCGACCTACTCGACACTCCCCGCAGGGCAAAGATCTACACCAAAATTGACCTCCGGCAGGCTTATCACCTTGTCCACATCCGGGAAAGTGACGAGTGGAAAACCACTTTCCGCACCCGCTACGGTGCTTTTGAGTGGGTTGTCATGCCTTTCGGTCTAACCAATGCTCCCGCCGCTTTTCAGCAATTCATGAACGATGTAAGAATGCTAAGTACTGCGAGTGCAGAATCAAGGATAGTAGAGATGTGTGACTTTTAGGGGTCGCACTAGCTAGAGGCTTAAGAGCTCAAGTGAAGTGCGGAAAAGTAAGTTGATATTCTAGAACTAAGTACAGCTCGGTTTTAGAGGGAAAGACACGAACCGTGCGGTGGCACGAGTGGGAGCCGCGCAGCTGGTGGACATAGGTATGTAAAGATGTGATCAGTGGACAGTAGGTACGCGCGAGTGGAAGGGTGGACTAGGGTGGACTGATAAGATACGCGCGAGTGGCACAGTGGACTAGGGTGGACTGATAAGGTACGCGCGAGTGGAACAAAAGAGGCAGTGTCCGGATTTTAATCACTACGAGCCTAAGAATAGAATAGAATAACCAGGAAATGTAAAAATAGACTGTGTCAGAAATCACCGTACAGGGAGTGTAACTTCCTTACAACGACGTATTTTCCGACCTTATCAACATATGCGTCCTAGTCTACATTGACGACATCCTCATCTATTCCGACACACCAGAAAAACATCGGGAACATGTCCGCGAAGTACTCCGCCGTCTCCGCAAACACGATTCCGCAAACACCATCTCTACGCAAAAGCAGAGAAATGCGAATGGCATCGCGACACGGTCGAATACCTCGGCTACATCCTCTCTCCAACAGGTCTTACCATGGCAGAGGACAAGGTCAAGGCAATTCAAGAATGGCCGGAACCCCGACGTGTTAAGGATGTACAGTCTTTCCTTGGCTTCGCCAACTTTTACCGGCGTTTCATTTATAATTTTTCCGACATTACTGTTCCACTCACGCGTCTCACCAGGAAGGGTGCCCCATGGAATTTCACTCCGGAATGCCGTTCCGCATTTGAAGCTCTCAAATCGGCCTTCACTACGGCTCCCATACTCGGTTTCTGGTGTTGTGATAAACGCAACTATCCTATTTTAAATCATTTATATATAAAAGAAACTAATAAAGAAAAGAAAAAGAAAAAAAGATCAAAAAGAAACAGAAATGACATTTATGATAGACATCAGCGCAGACGACGATCACACGAATTTACGACATGCTATATTACCCATAGATCAGGTAATGTACAGAAGTTCGAGCATCAACCACATGCAGTCAATCAGGGACGGCGCGCCTATCGAGTGATGGCATCGGCCATGACATCGACAGGCGCCAGGCCATAGGCACCGAGGGGTGCGGGCACCAAACGCCGCAGAGGACAATAGACTGCACAGGAATATAGGGTACTGTGGAGCGACCTGAGAATGTCATCCGCAGTACACATACTCAATCAGCTGCCCCACAGAAAGGGCACAGAGATAGCGGCCCCATCTCCAAGCCCAGCATATATGCTGGGCAGGGTAAACTCAGATCCATTTTTCTATTTGAACCCCATGACACGTCTGACTAATTACTATCTTAACATCATGTGGACAGGGGCTTTGTATACTAGGTACAGATTTCTATTCCAAAGCCCAGACAATCCTGACACCATCCCCATCACCCCATGACTTTATGACTATAAAATAGTCACCCCTTAGCTACAAACAGCTTTTCGACCCATCTGTCTAATATCTTGAACACTAGTAGTTCCTATCAATATAGTATAAATAGCTAGTACAAATGTATGAACGAAATCATCCAGAATCGATTATTCTGCCTCCTGAAATTGCTGTAGTCTTGTTTGATAGCTACAGAGCTCAAATCTTGATAGTTTATCCCAAATCTTCGTCGAGGGTCTACTATCACTGTTTACTCTATACTACCTTAAAAGCGAATGCTTTTGATTTGGTTATCCCTTGGATCGACACCGTTCTTCTGTCGACACGGTCACGTGACTCTCATTCATCAGTGCTGGACGCGCCTCGAAAGGCTTAGTCAGCACACAGAAGAGGGGCGAACATAGTGGTTCTAGTCACTGAGCAATAGATTCTATTCGTTGAAAGGCACTAATTAACATCTTAATCCAAAATCTGGATTCCTGATGCCCAACTTGTACTCAAAACCGACGCTTCCGACTACTCGCTAGCCGCCATTCTTTCCATCATTTCCCCCGACGACGGAGAAATTCATCTGATCGCCTTTCATTCCCGCACCTTTTCCGCCCCGGGACTCAACTACGACGTCCACGATAAGGAACTACTTGCGATTTTCGAAGCCTTCAAAATCTGGAGACACTACCTTGAAGGTCCAACTTATCCGATCGACATTGTAACGGATCATAAGAACCTTGAGTATTTTGCAACTACTAAGATTTTTACTCGCCGTCAAGTCCGCTGGTCTGAATATCTTTCACAGTTCAACATGGTGATCCGTTTCCGCCCCGGAAAGCTCAGGGCAAAACCCGACGCACTCACTAGACGTTGGGACGTCTACCCAAAAGAGGGAAGTAGCGACTATGCCAGAGTTAATCCGCACAACTTCCACCCAGTATTCTCCACTGAGAAACTGGCATCGTCCCTGCGTGCCACAGCATTGCAGTTTCCGCTACTCCGCGCCTCAATTATTATGGACACCGAGTCTCTCCATTCCGACATCTGTTCCGCACTTCGTTCCCACCCCATCTCCACGGCCCACCTCGATGACCCCACCAGTCCTGGATGGTCCCTTGATTCCGACGGATTTCTCCGGTACAAGTCCCGGATTTATGTTCCGGATACCAACGATCTACGACTTCGCGTACTCCAGCAAAGCCACGATCATCCGCTCTCAGGACACCAAGGCCAGAACAAAACCCTCGACATAATCCGACATACCTATACTTGGCCTCTCCTCCGCACGATGGTCCAAGACTACTGCAAGTCATGCACCACCTGTATGCGAGCCAAGCCTCAATGTCACAAACCCTACAGCCTCCTGAAGCAACTTCCGATCCCGGAACAACCGTGGAATTCGATATCCATGGATTTCATTGAGAAACTTCCTAAGTCATCTGGCTATGATACCATTCTAGTGATCGTTGACCGCCTCACAAAGCAGTCCATCTTTATTCCGACATACGACACCATCACTTCCGCCCAGCTCGCACAGCTCTTCGTGCTCCACGTCTTTTCCAAGCACGGAATCCCTTCCCATGTGACTTCCGACCGTGGATCAGAATTCGTGTCCTCCTTTTTCTGCACGCTCGGCAAGGCTCTCGACATGAAACTCCACTTCACTTCCGGTTATCATCCCAAAGGAGACGGACAAACGGAATGTACTAACCAGACCCTTGAGCAGTATCTCCGCATCTATTGCAACTACCGACACAGCAACTGGTCCGACCTCCTTCCCCTTGCAGAATTTGCTTACAACACTGCACCTTCCACCACCACCGGAATTTCACCCTTTTACACCAACAAGGGCTACCACCCGAATCTCGCCGTACCCTGAACGCGACCTCGCCTCTGCAAGAGCCTGAGATTTCATTGTGGAACTCGATGACCTTCACCAACACCTCCGAGAGAACATCTCCGCTGCACAAAAAAGATACCAAACTTCCGCCAATCGGAAACAACTTCTGCAACCGGCATTCGAGATAGGCGATAAAGTCTTTGTCAAAGCTGAAAATTTCCGCACCACTCGCCCCTCGAAGAAGCTCTCTGAAAAATACCTTGGCCCTTACGAGATCATCGCTAAGGCCGGCAGTCGTTCTTTCACTCTCAGACTTCCTGACAATATGCACGCAGTACACCCGGTATTCCATGTCTCCATGCTTGAGCCAGCAGTTCCGAATACAATTCCGAATCGAGATCAACCTCCGCCTCCGCCAGTCATCATCAACGGAGAACAGGAATATGAGATCTCGGAAATTCTCAACTCCAAGCTCGACAGACGATACCGCTGCCAACTCCAGTACCTAGTCAAGTGGGCAGGCTACGAAAACACCGACGAAGAGACGTCCTGGATTTCCGCCACGGAACTAGACCACGCCTCTGACCTCGTCTCTGATTTTCACAAGTCTTATCCTGATAAGCCTGGCCCCATTTCCGCGCCTTAGTCACTTCCGACCTCATTTCTGATCCCCCATTGTTTTCTTACAGTTCTCAAGTCATTGTCAAAATCCGATTAATTTCCACTATACTATTCCCGACATTTCAAGAAATTATCTACAAGACCCCTCGACCCCTACTCCTCCCTCATTTTCCATTTTTTTCGTAGCGGGATTTTCAAGCCCCAACTCCTGCAACTCCAGTATCCGGGCCATCTTCTCCTTCCGAGCCTGCTGGAACTCGTCAGCCCTCCGTTTCCGCTCCGCAACGACGTTCAGCATGGGAGCAACTCCCTTCTGCTTCCCCTTGCTCTCCGGAGGCAGTGTGCTTTCCGCAGTACTTTCCGCTTCCGACTCCCCCTCGGATTCTACGACCCTCTGGCAGTTCTTTCCGTGAGCTCCGGAAACACCCCACACGACATTTCCGACTCACCCGGGATTTCCCTGCCTTTTCTGCTGCGGCCTTGTCCTCCGCAGCTTTTTTGGCCGCGTCCCGTTTCCGCTGTTCCTCGCGGAGGCGCGACTCCTCCTCACGGCATTTACGGTCCCGTTCTGCTTTCTCCTTCCGCTCCTGGTCCCGACGCTCCTGTTCTTTCCGCTCCTTCTCCCTGCGCTCCTCTTCCAACCGTTCCTTCTCTTTCCGCGCAGCTTCCTCGGCCGCTTGTTTTTCCGCCAGTTCCTTTCGCGCAAGCATATCGTCAAAATGCTTCTTCATCTCAGCACTGGACATTTTGGAGAAATCGAATGAGGAGTTCATGGTAGCTTGAAACAAGACGTGTTCTGCTTCCCGCCTATCTTTCAAACTCCGACGTGTTTGTTCACAGGTCACGTGATCCGACCTGTGGTCTCGCGGGGCTCGACCTTAGAAGGGAGATACTGTTATGACCGTTCATTTCCAATTTCCGACCTTCAGTTCCGCAACACTTTCCGCCCCTCCGATATTTCCGACATTCCGCCCATTGTTCTATTCCCTTGTTCTTTCGACTCTATTACTCGGACCCACCGGACCCGCTTCATCGTTCATCAAGACCATATATCCGGTCACCCTTGTAGTTCATTGTCAGACATGTTTCCCCGACCCCTTGTCCTTTGCCATTGTTTTACCTTACCCTGAACCCCCCTTGTAGTCCCATTGTTCCCAATTAGTTAGTTCCCACGCATTGTCTACTCGACTTCCGCTTCCCCCGGAATTTGCTTAGTACTACCCCATTACCTGTTGTCTCAGCTCTTTGTATAAAAGCCTGTCATGTATGTCTGTTATTCTGCAATCAGATAATCGCCTTCGATACTTGATTTCCTTTGCTCCATCTCCTGTTCTTAGCACAGCGAGTCTAGCAAGACCTCAGTCTCTCCGCCTCAATTCCGCCTCAAGTTCCAACTAACCTTCAATTCAGTACATTCCGACTTCCGACCCATTTCCGAAATACCTAGGACGATAGTTCATTGGGGGCGCAACCTACAAGTTGAAGCCGCTGTCCTTTCCAGTTCCGACTTAGCGGAAATCTCAATACGTAACACTTGCAGACAACTGTGTGTCCTTTCCTAGGACACAAGGTATAACAGCAGCGTCGTAGCGCCATTTGTGTTTTTCTACTACTACCGTATTAGTTATACTATATTAGAAAATATCACATAACGCAATCATTGTGGGTGCTGTGGGCGACCATGCCTCCTAGTGGGTACTATGGTAGTTTGAGGGCGTCATAGGGTTAGTGGGTCCATGGGTGTGTCCACGACCGGTCCTCCCTCCCAACCATTCGTAGCCATTTCCCCAGTAACTTGTTCTTGGCTTCCCCGTGCAGTAGTCTCGGCCAGACGAGGTGTATGCTGCTGGCTAGGGGACTGCCGCTGATGCCTGTGGTGTTGCTTTTGTTGATTTCGATTGCCATTATTGTCTCTCTGCTTCCTGTTGTTTTGGGGCTGGCTCTGCTGTGGCGCATCGTCCGCTAGCGCACCCCAGTCAGTAGCCCCTGCATTAGCCCAGCCACTGGGGATTCCCCAGTCGCTGTTGACTTGCCATCGAGTGGTGTTTCTCCAGCCCCCACCTCCCCCTCCCTCCCAACCATTCGTAGCCATTTCCCCAGTAACTTGTTCTTGGCTGCCCCGTGCAGTAGTCTCGGCCGGACGAGGTGTATGCTGCTGGCTAGGGGACTGTCGCTGATGCCTGTGGTGTTGCTTTTGTTGATTTCGATTGCCATTATTGTCTCTCTGCTTCCTGTTGTTTTGGGGCTGGCTCTGCTGTGGCGCATCGTCCGCTAGCGCACTCCAGTCAGTAGCCCCTGCATTAGCCCAGCCACTGGGGATGCCCCAGTCGCTATTAACTTCCCAGCGAGTGCTGTTTCTCCAGCCACAGCCTTCCCCTTCCTCCACCGTCACGACATACTTGCGTTGAGCAAGTGAGGTCATGATTCTGTTTATTTCCGTCCAGCTTTGGTCCGGACGGTGGTCGGAATCAGCACCTTCCGTCTCCACATGGCAACAGAGTTGCCAGTATGGGATATAAGGAATACGAATACCAACACTTGGCGATCAGGCTCATAAAGAGCAATCGATTCTTGAAGGATTTTGTCGTACGTTCCGACGACCTCGTCGAAAGTTAGCCAATCGACGGCAGGCTCCGTAGGAGCCCATTCGGGATGGAAGTCGGCGTTGACTATCAACGCACCTCTCTGCTGAGTGCGAAGAAACTTCTGCACCTAAGACAATGTAGTGTGAGCAATAAGCCAGGTGGTGAAATCCCTATACTGACCCCAAGGGTGGCCAACCCGTGGCTCATGGCCTGAATCCATTCTAATAAGGATGCCACCCTCTCGTCCTCCGTAGGGGAAAACATCCAATGTATTCGCTTACTGGCGAGTCGCTCATGGCTGTACAGCGCCCTGCGCGCATCCTCTAAGCCAGCACCTCCGGATTCGATTATTGGAATCGTGGCATGCGGGCCAGCATGCGCCCCACCGTCCAGTACGCTGCTGGATGAACCTGTGGCTGCATACCATAGGGTACGAGAAGGTGTCCTCCCGTTTGAGGCGGCCATTGCGTTGGCTATCATAGTACGCTCTTGATTTGCCACGCACTGTTGTCGCTGCTGGGTTGATCCTGAGACTGCCATGTAAAAAACCTAGGATGGTGCGGAGACTTAAGGTAGGACTTACCCACGGGCTCTCCCGCGCTCTGGAGGAATTTCATAGAGTAAAGACGCAAAACGATCCTGTTGTTCTTGACGATTATTGGAATGATGACGATTGAGATGCACTCCCAAATCACTATACCCTGCGCTGTTCCCTCCGCCAACTCGCCCACTTATACGAACCATCCTCGTCCCCCAAGTAGCATGAGGGTCCTCTTGTTGGCTCTGACCCATAGGGCCATTCTGATCCTTCTGGCTCTACTGGTTCTTCTGGTTCTTCTTCCCGTTCTGCTGCTTTGGGTTCTGGTTGTTCTGTGGGTTTTGTTCAATATGCTGTCCTTTTTGCGGGCCCTGCTGGTTTTGGTTGCCCTTGTTGCCCCTCTGCTTCTGTGGCTGCCCTTTGGAATTCTGGTGCTGGTGCCGGTGCCGGTGCTGTGCTGGTGCTGGTGCTGGTGCTGGTTCTGATTATGCTTGTGCTGGTTCTGCAACTGCTGTTGGTTTTCTAAATTGTCGTTGTCGGTTCTGCTGCAGCATTTTCTCATAACCATCGTCTTCATCGTCGTCCTCCTCCTCCTCGTTCTCATCCTCATCCTCTTCGGTGATGATAGCGTTCCCCCATCCAGCAGACCGAGAGGCACCCCAGTCATTACCTGCAAAACCCTCCAGAGGCGACATACAAGACATGAAGTCGGACATGAAGTCTGAAACCGATTGACGATATGAGGGATACATGTGAGCGCTAGTAAGGAGGCGAAGAACGGTAAGCGAATAGCACACCTTCAGCCTGAGGCGACTCCGCCGCAGCCTTGGCTTTATTTCTCCCCATGGCAGAAAAAAGGGCTCGTGGACTGCTGTGGGAGAAATGCCTATCCCATATTACTTGTCCGGAGACGATCACGAGGCAGATGGATCAGGATGATATAGTCTTGATTATCCATGGATCTTTACGTCTCTTCTCGTCTAGCATGACCGGGGAGAGGGGGGGTAGTGGAAGCGATTTGCGACACGGGGCGAGATGGCCCATCGCTCCTTGCTGGTCTTCTACAACGTGGTAGGCGTCAAGTTCATGAAATCAGCCTCCGCACAACTTCTATCTAACATATGGGGAAAAGGTTTATCCTGTGTTGTCATGGACAGCCGGGCTTGAGCTGTGAGTGATATTGACGATTTGTGTCGACTCTCCCTCTCAACCCACCCGGTTCAGAGGAATGACCTCCTGCGGGCACTGTTAAAGCATGAATACATGGCAGCACAATCATTCATAGGTGCGTTCATTTCAACACACTCGCAGCCATATTTGTGCTTACTTCTCTGTCTTGTACATACGCCAGGGAAGACGTGGGGGGCGTGTTAGGGCCGCTGCACAGCACTGGTTGAGGGGGTAGAAGGTCGGTCGCACAGTCCAAACGGTCGTCAATCACAGGCGAGCAACTTTCTCTGAAGACAACCCGTGAAATCCTAAGACATCGTCCATTCTGCAGATGTCGCATGACGTATACTTGTGAAGGTGGATCTTCTCTTCTCAATGAGGCTGTATGCCCCAACTGAGACTATTATTTTCTGTGATACGCGGACTAGCCAGTGATTCCCCAGGTCAATGAACACAGCAACATCTCACGCGCTCATCTTCTAGCATCGTTATATGCTCCATGCCATGTTACGAGACATGCAGCGTCAGCGCAGAACGCATCTTGCGACGATCACGCTCACAACTAGTCCAAGAATTTGCACTGCTTGTCTAAAACTCACACATCACTGAAGTTTCGTAAGGTGAATATACGATTGAACGGTGGCGATTCATCTGACTATCGCTAATCCTCTTGGCACCTCACCATAGGCTACTCAAGGACTACATACCCGACACCGCCCCTCGTCCCCTTGCGGGAGAGTTACAACCTATCTTACAGGTGCCTAGGCTGTGTCGGTACACATTAGGACCTACCACCGTACATGGAACCATTTCTTCTTTTTCGCTGGCGGGCTGTGCAGTTCATGAATAACATAGTATTATATCGACAGCAGAGACGAAGCTTACTCGTCTAATTTAATGGCATATTTGCGCTTCGCAAGTGTATTTATGATTTTCACGACCTCCTCATGACTCTCCTTGAGGACAGCGTATGGGACAGGTAGCCTGCGCCTCCACATAGCAAGAGACTTCCCACTGGTGGACAGTAGAAACACGAAGACCAATACCTGGCTCTCAGGGTCGTAATGTGCTATAGATTCCTGCAGCGTCTTGTCGCGTGTCTCGACAACATCGTCAAATGTTATCCAGTCGAAAGCTGGATAATCGGGGTTATTCGGGTTACGGAACCCTACGTTGGAGATCAGCGCTCCTCGTTGTTGAGTGACAAGGAAATTCTTGAGCTATACGGTAATATAAGGCAATCCAGTCGCATTTCTCAACATAGTTTGCTTACTCCGAGCGTCCCCAAGCCATAACCCATGCGTAGCACCCAATCTAAGAGAGCGGCAACCCGCTCATCCTTCGTAGGAGAAAACATCCAATGTATGCGCTGGTTCACTGGTCTCAGGCTGCTGTACAATGCAGCATCGGCCTCCTCTAGGGCTGCACCTCCAGTACCAAACTCGGCGGGTTCGTTCTCTCCCAGCAAGTTTCTCGATAAGTCAGTGGCGGCGTAGCACAGAGTACGTGATGGGGTTCCCGTTACAATAGTTTCAACCAAATTTGCTAGACTTAGGGCTCGATCGCGGTTTTCCAACTGCTGGCGTGAGCTGCATTGCGGGAATAGACTGTAAGGTAGATAGATGGCTGCACGGGCGGGGCATAACTTACCGAGTCGTGAGTCCACGTTCCCCGGCCGTCGGTGTCCACGGCACCATAGATTGGTTGGCAGCCTCCCACCATTGGCCGCCTTGTCCACCGCCTCCAGTATTTCCCCATCCACCCCCTCCCCCCCCCACATCACCTCCATCCTGAGCAGGCCAAGCACTACCGCCGCCGCCGCCGCCGCCGCCCCAGTCATTTCCAATGTCGACTGGATCCATGCCGCCACCGCCACCACCATCACCATCGGCGCCCCAGACAGGTTCAGAATCCATGCCGCCGCCACCGTCGCCACCCCCATCGGCCCCGCCCGTGGTGTCTCCCCAGCCACCACCTCCCCCACCTCCCCCACCCCCCAACCATTCGTAGCCATTTCCCCAGTAACTTGTTCTTGGCTGGCCCATGCAGTAGTCTCGGCCTGACGAGGTGTATGCTGCTGACTAGGGGACTGTCGCTGATGCCTGGGGTGTTGCTTTTGTTGATTTCGATTGCCATTGTTGTCTTTCTGCTTCCTGTTGTTTTGGGGCTGGCTCTGCTGTGGCGCATCGTCCGCTGGCGCACCCCAGTCAGCAGCCCCTGCATTAGCCCAATCATTCAACGCCATTCTCGAAAGCTAGCTTAGAGGGGAAGGTCGTGGACGCCTGCAAACGGGACAGCACACCTGCAGATTCTTATAAGCCTTGTCGTTCGGCCCAAGTTAGACACCAACTGTCAGATGGACATCATGGGGCGCAACGCGGCCTCGAGGCAACTGCATATGACATCGTTGTTTGCCGGTGGCACAGATGGAAGCGAAGGCTTCAATACACTCAATATGTTCTTATCCGGCGATCGACTCAAAGTCCGCTTGCAATGCCAAATCAGTATTCGGCAGCAGTTGCCTCACGCGAGCCTGAGCGCAAAAGGAAGGCGGTATCGTGACCAGAAATTTTCTATGCATCACTTGAAAGTACCCACTTGGCTGTCCGCTGGGTGGCGCAGCTGGGGTTGTAGCTAGTCCGGTGACTTATATAAAGCTGTGGTGTTCCCGCACAGCATCCTGGTAAATAACTTCAGATTGTTTGCAATAAGCAACAAGTACTATTCATCACAAGTTCGTAAGGTACGTCTATCATCGGAACCCAACATGGCTCCAGGGTCATCGATTGCGCAATCTCATCTGCTCTCCTTTGTAGTACAGCCATATTGGGAATGGAATGCCGGTTACAATGGCGATCCCCGCTAGCAGGGAGTTCCCACCCCCAAATCCCAACGCAGCAAACATCTGCTCACCGAACAACGGGAACGCGAACCCGAAGACGGCACGGAAAACAGATGCTGCCGACAGCGCAGATGCTGCATACGTGAACGCGTCCACGAGGTATAGTTGGATCGGGGTATACACAAACATCAAGCCCGCGGACTGAGGAGATGCGACGGATTAGAACATGGCAGAACGAGTACAAACGACAAGTTGACGCACAAAAATACTACTGCCTATGATCGGCATGATCCAGTGAATACGAGCTTGCGCCGACCAACCATACCAGAAGAGGCCGACGGGTACGAAAATACTGCCTAGAAACATGACTGGGATGCGGAACTCTGGCTTGCCCTTGCCTCCATTGCGCTCAGACAACTAGCATTATGACTGAGATAAGCTCGTGTGTAACGCCAGAGGAACAATTTACACACGGTAACATAGAGCACAGAAAGTAATCGGATACCAATGAGTGTGGCTGTCATGAAGCCTAGGCCAGGGCCCAAGTAGGCAAGTCCCGAGATACCAGGGCCCCAGCCGTAGATGCCAGAGAACAAATCTGGGAAAGTCGTGAACATGAGGTACAGATACCCGTAGATACTAAAACAGAACAGGTAAGTCTTATAGTCAGACATGAGATGGTTGCAACGACTTACACTGCCAAATAGAGAGAAAGCATGAAGCAGATGAGGCTGCGCGTAAGCAACATGAATGGTCTCGACAAGTTCTCCAGCAGAGATTGCCCCAAGCTCGGTCTGACTGGCACTTCGAACAGGAAAACCTTCTCGCCCGCCTCCATGTCCTGGCGTCTGAGTAAGTTAAGCCTTTCTTTGATTACAGGCGCGTAGGTTTCTTCGAGAAGAGGGATACCAACGAGAGCTCCCATACACGCGAGGATAGTAAGCATGATGAAAATCCATTTTATGCCGATAGTCTGCACAATGAATCCACCTTTCCAAAGGTATTAGTATTCTATTGGGTAGTGAATGCCAAGGGGGAGCGCTTACCAGCAATAGGGCCTAAGACAGGACCCACCAAGGGACCCATGGAATAGATGGACATGGCAGTGCCACGGTCTCTGCCGCTGAACAGGTCACTCACGCTTCCGCCACCAATTGATACTGGTGTGCAACCACCGAGACCGGCTGAAATGCATTAGATGGAGGGGCGTGACAAAATGATTATAGATACATACCGAGGAAGCGGAATCCGGTCAGAGAACCGGCAGTGGGAGCAAAAATGCAGGCCATGGAGAAGACCAAGAAGAATAGATTTGAGCAGTGCAAAACCCATGTACGACCATACATCTCCGAGAGCGGACCAACCAAAAAGGGGCCTATAGCGAACGCAAGTAGATATATGCTGAGAGTGAGCGCGACCAGTGATGGGTTCGTAATGCTATAGCGTGTCGCAATCTCTGGGAGTCCAGGGGCCATCATACTTGACGCTAACGGGCTATAAATCGTGAAGTTTAGCTTCAAGTGGGGGCCAATGAAAGGATATACACATACGCTACGAATGTGTAGAGACTGACAATGCTTATGGCTGTCCACTTTCTCCTAAAAGACCAGTTTCGAGGATTTGCAGGTTCGACATCCCATGCGGCATCGCTATCTGCCTGGCGTTCTCTGGCGAGCTTGTCGTTTTGTTCTGGTGGTTCAGCGGGTGATGCAGCCTGAACTGGGCGACTGGGAGTCGTGCCCGGGGTGTCCACCGGAAGCGCTGCTGTGGGAGGAGCAGTAAGTGTCGAAGCGGAAGAAGGAGCCGATAAGGAGTTCGTTGTCGGGAGCGCCATTCCCAAAGAACAGGACGGGAGGTCGTGGTGAGGAGTAAGAAACTGGGACAGGCTGTCTACCCAGTCTACTTATACTATACCTTGCCCTTCCGCTGACCAGCTTGATGTCATGTCATGGCAAGTGAGGCCGATATACTCGCGACATAGCGCCCACGTGGTTGCCGGCGACAGTTACTTTATACGAATAGCGTTACTCACTACCCAGTTGGTCTCTATCAGAGATGCGTGTTCAACGGCTGTGGCCGCTTGCTGAGACGGCGCCCTCTGGTTGACCGGGAGAAGACCAGCTGGCAGCTCGAACTCCAGGCGCAAAAATATTGTATTGGCGGCCCCACAGAATCCTGGAGGAAACCGAAGGCGATGTCACGGAATCCGAACAGCATCGAGAGACAAGTAGATCAGCGGTATTGACAGGCGTCCCGTGGACCGGTATGTACTGTATCATCGGGCCCGTGTCAGTTGAGCGGACCTTGAATGCATTGAAAGATCCTTACTGTTTTTGCTATTAGCTCAACTGAATTGAGAATATTGGGCACCCCATCCAGTTGAGCTAATATCCACCGGTGGCAAAAACACCAACCACGGCACCAAGTCGCAGTTCGAGGTCAAGAAACTCTGGGTACATGATGTAACTACAATATCGTCACTGTACCGCACGAGCTCCGACCCTGTTTCTCAACAATAGTTCGGGACCCTAATTAAGTCTGATGTGTCCCGGCACCGGAACGGATACAGTTGGTACTGATTAACCAGTACTGCTGATGCTATACAATAGCGATCATGAGGATCCGTCTGATCGCATTCTTACGGGATGACCTATAAATTCGATGCTTATTCTCATGGACCACACCCCCACCCGGGGCATCCTACACCCGGGGCAGACAGCACTACCGTCACCAGTCCCAGCCTGGTGGAGATCGTTGCAGATCGTTGTAAGGGTCGCTGAGCGTCAGCAGAACCTGCTTGCCATCGCGCCTCTCCCCTTAGTAGGATCCTGGGGGTAATCTAAAAGAAAAACATTAACATCAGTTGCGTCCGCCAAATCATTCTCTTGGTGTGCTGCGTAGATATCATCGAAACCTTATGTCACTTAAACTGTCGAAATAGATCCACGTACGTTCAAGTTGGTATCCAGACGAGCTCCAAGGTCGACGATATCCTGGTCTAGTTTAACGACCCCCATTTGGAGCGTGATCAAAGATGTCATCTACAAGTATGAACAAAACTGTTACCTCCGCGGTGGGACTCAGATCCTATGCCTCACCTGGAACGCATGGAACGCGCGATCAAGATTCTGATTAAGCCCGCTAATCTTGTCCTGGTCCTCTCTGTGGCGGATGTACCGTTTCAATCTGTTCTTGAACCTCCGGTCCCCATTCAGAGCCTCCATATATTCCTGGATGGGTTCCATAGACCTAGGGGATAATTTCGATACGACAATACTGGACTTTAGATGGAAATCCTATGCTGACCTGGCGAAGTCGGAAATACGGTCTAGAAGACTAGGGGGGATCTTGGTTGGGTCGGGAACAACATCGTTGATCCTGTACAGAATCTCCTCAGCGCGTCGTGCAAGGGCAAGGCATTCCTCGCGGTTCGCCTTGACAGTCTGGCATATGGCAGGTGCAGCCACATGCATGGCGCTCTTAAATCGTATGACTCACATCGCAGAGCTCCATGAGATGGAGGACGCCGCCAGTTGCACTCTTGAGCGGGGGGAACGCATCCGCAGAGTCCCTCAGGGCTCTCAATGTCGTGATTGCAGCAGCGCAAAGGTCGGAAGCATGCTGGACGTTGGGCTGTTTCAGCCGCCCAAAGCGGCGTAGGAATTTTCCCATTGCGTGTGAGCCTAGAGGGAACACCGCTGGTAGTTCACTTTGGGTCGGCAGCCTACGCTTTTATATCGTTGGGTAGCCTCAACCTCAGTGACGTACCGCATATTCCATGAGGCATTTATTTTCGTGAGAAGCTTCAATTGGGCCCTAAGGCTATCCGGGAAGTAGTGCCAGACTATAAGATGCTGTGCGGTCACCAGGTGCGAAAACTGTGCCATCGTAACCGCCATAAAACCATATATACTGTTGTACATACCAGTTTGATTTTGTGTACTCCCTCTCCGTATCTAGCATACTCCACAACACGCAAAGATGCAAACGCACCTTCGGTAGGGTCTAACTTCCGCAGCCTGCCACTGGTGCCAGTGCGCAGTTGTTCAACATTCCAGTGTTATTCCAGCACTGTGCGTCGCGGACAATAATATCCACAGGGGCGTACTGCCATTCTCGTTGGTTTTGTTCCACAGTTGCTGAAACCTCAGGGTTACCCGAGAGAGTAGACTGGGGTCGTGGTCCCAGAACCCGAGACTCACAGGTTAGCAGCAATGTCTACCTTGCTAGTTACCGATTTCAATAGAGCTGACTTGTTGTCGAGGAAATGTTTGAATTGGCTGCCTACTTCATAGACCTTCCACGGACCAATAAGCGCTCAAACGACGTGCCCGTTTCGCTCAAATCGATTCCTGATTTGGAAATAAAATATGTCCTTTCGGGGTGTTTCCGTAGCTAAACTCGCAGTTCTCGTGAAGTTTCAAATTTCAAACCGCAAGACCAAATTTCAAACGAGAGTTGTAGGCTCGGCGTACTCTCGGCATCTCGATGGCCCGGCTCCTGGGTCAGCCATAAAAGGTGTTGGTGTCCAAATTGGGCCAAATGTGATGCCAGCATGCCCTAAGGGAGCCCTTCGTTGGGTCGTTTGCACCAGAGACAGTTGACCACTCCCTTCTCCCCTCGCACCCCTTCTGCAGACAGCCTGCCGTAAGTATGGGAGACTGCTGTCTCTGCATCTACACGGCCTCCAACCTGAGGTTAGTCGTAGGTCTGGTAACGAAGCTAATGCGTGGATGATGGGGCTGTCCTCATTGCGGGGCCGGGCTTCGACGCGATGTGTGCCCCCACCCTTTCCAAGTTCCAACGCTGGTTCCTAACCCCAGTCACCACCCCTTCAACTCCACACGAATGTGCGTTTCAATTTGGATTCTCAAGTTGAGAATAAAACTCTCAATTTGAGCCGTAGACGTGATGCTCGTCTACCGTATATATAGTCTTGCCTTTAATCCACCGATCGTGCCGTCCGATACCAGGTGCCACCCCGAGCACTCTTACTGCGAGTTTGGGCTTAGATTCAAGCAAGGGGATATATACGTTTCGGCCGGTGGCCAGGCTGGCAACATCCTACCGCATAGTCTTAGACGAGCGGAACAAGTTCATAGGATGAATGCAGGATGTCGTGCCGAGAAACCTTACAGCTCATGCCAGAGGCGAAATAACCTATGAGCCTAGGGTGGGTTGACCAAAAATGTCCGAATTAGTCGACCATCGTAAAGGTTTACGGCAAGATTATTGCCAGGAATCCAAGTTCTAGCAGAAAAAAAGGCAAAGCGTAGCTGCGATCTTTTGAGGCTTTGAGTTGAAAGTGTCATGTACATGTATGCGTATACAAGCCGTTCGAACAGAGTTCGACTGCGTTACCTCTGCCTGCACCGTAAAACTCCATATCCCCGCCGTTTCCCCACTGTATTCTGTATATTTCCAACAACCCCTAACGCTCAATAATATGGTGGATTATCCATGCACAATCGGCGTTCAACATCGACATCAGGTCAGTTCCTATTGCATGTATCAGAGCAAGTGCAAGTGCGGCCGGGAGCTAGAACATTACAGCAGTTTCAAATTGACCATCCTAGCTTTTGCCCCGCCCAAAAGGGCACTACGTTCTCGTCTCCCATAGTCCAGTTCCGCTCTATGTGTTGCTCGACCTTTGTTAAAATCACTTCAGCGTTGGCATGAGCTGCAGTAAGCTCGCGCTGATAGAATTTCCGTCCAAAGTTGCTGGTAAAATCTGCAAGTCGGTCCAGTGCTCCAAAAGAATCCAGAATATGTGCGACGAGCGGTAAAAGTATGGGTGAAGTATATATCCCAGCAGCACACCCGTGCTGAGGCGTTGACGTGGATTTGGAAGCTGATGGATGAGGTGCCGAGTCCGATCCCAGGAAGAACCGTGCATGACCTATTGGGGTTGTTTGTAACCGCGTAAGCGATATACAATCTGAATCACCAACCCTCTTGTATGATTTCGCGGAGTGCTTCACGATCATCAGGAGTCTTGGCCACTGGTTTGCAATAATTCCAGCCTTGTCCAGCCCAATCATCAACTGTCAACGCAAGGTGATGCGCGGTGATAGTGCAAGCGACCGTGGCACCTAAACCCTTGACACATTCCACAGCCGCACGCGAGGTGGCATGCTCGAGCACGATGCGGAGCCTTGGAAACCGTTTGTGAAGTGTCACCAGATGTGGAAGAAAGGTGGCTTCGGCATTGAGGATATGTGTGTTAGTGATCGGATTGGAGGGCACCTCCCCATGCAAATTTAGGACCATGTTAACCTCTTGCATGGCTTCAAATATAGGGTAGTACGCTTCGTAGGACTCGATTCCACTGTCAGAGTTCGTGGTAACGCCTCGGGGGTACGATTTCACGCCTGAAACAATCGGTCCCATTCAATCATAATCACAGATACATATCTGCACTACAAACCAACGATGCCTGCTGCGCTGGCTGTTTTGATTTCCTCGGGTGTGAGGTCTTTGGAGAGGTAGAGTGTCATTAGATAGTCGACATCGGGGTCAATTGCCTCGAGTTCAGCTTTGTACGCTAAAGCCTGTTTTGTCGTCGTAATGGGAGGTTTCAAGTTAGGCTAGACCATAAGTATCTGATTTCAGCTGGAATCTTGGAACGTGGGGATGGGCTACCATGACATATGCCAATTTGAAACCCCCCTTACGAACGTGAGGGGCGACGAGCGAGCACAGGGTACCCTGCCTGAGATGAACATGAAAATCAGCAGGTGCAGGGATACGAAGAGTTTCTGCCATTGGCTTCGTTGAGGCGTCACGTGACATACGCGTTGTTTGTTGCCTTTCGCGCCTCTCCCATACCATATACCTCCAAGTCGCGTTTGGGCCGTTAACACATCGTGTCGCAATGGCTCATGCTCCCTCCATAACAGTCGCGGGTAGGTTTCACAACGTCAGGTTGTTCAGCTTTGCCAACTTATGTTTCAGTACGCATCCGCCCCCCAACCCCCTGGGAGACGGCTCGACTGCCTGAGGCTCCCACATTCGACGAGTCGGTGTTCAGGGGGGAGGGCAATCTGTCTACCCCGCGCAGACCGAATAATTCGCCCCTTTCACACATTCTCCGTGTCACGGACGAACGCCTTCTCGTCTTCGACCCTCCAGACGAAGATACAGCAAGGGCCTTCAAAGAACGAGGGTTTTTGCCCCCAGGTACTAAGAGATACAAAGACAGAAGATTTCTCTTTGATCGTGTCTTCGACATGGAAGCACAACAGGGTGATGTCTTTGAGGAAACAACCAAGCCTTTGCTAGACGGCCTATTTGATGGCTACAACGCTACGGTATTCGCATATGGGGTACGAATATCTTCAGTTTACCCGCATGGCAGATATTTACCTACCATGTGCTGCAGGCAACAGGATGTGGCAAAACTCACACTATCAGTGGTACCGACAACGATCCTGGGATCATCTATCTCACAATGGCAGAGCTCTTTCAGCTCATAGAGGACAAGAAGGACGAGATCAAGGTCGACGTTAGCGTGACCTTCCTAGAGATTTATAACGAAGAAATTCGTGACCTCCTCACCGAGCCTGGCTCGTTCGCACCTCGAGGTGGTCTAGTTATTCGAGAGGACAAGGCGGTTAAAGTCAGCAACCTCACAGAACTGCGGCCTGTGAGTGCTGAGGAGGTCAAACAAATCGTGCTTGCCGGCAACGCACGTCGAACACAGTCTCCAACACATGCCAACGAAACCTCTTCTCGTTCGCATGCCGTACTTCAGATTCATCTCATAACGGCTCCCCGGACCGCTGACACCACAGAGATGCATAAGATGGCCACACTGTCCATCATTGATCTCGCTGGGAGCGAGAGAGCTAGCGCCACAAAGAACATGGGAGAACGGATGGTCGAAGGCGCGAACATCAACAAGTCTCTTCTGGCACTTGGCAACTGTATCAATGCTCTTTGTGAAGCCGGAGGACGCAAAGCCCATGTACCATACAGGAATAGCAAACTTACGCGTTTGCTCAAATTTTCCCTCGGTGGTAATTGCAAGACAGTCATGATTGTTTGTGTCGCTCCCGCCTCGAACCACTTCGACGACACACACAATACTCTCGTGTATGCTGAGCGGGCCAAGAAAATCAAGACGAAGGCGGTCACAGCGAACTTTATCAATGTAGATCGTCACGTTGGACAATACGTTGAGGCCATCAATCGACTTAATGCCGAGGTCGCAGAACTCAAGGCGAAACTTGCCGGCAAAGCAGGATCCGAGGCCGAGGTCGCGAAGAGAAAGAGAACAGATGCAAAGGCTGAGGTGGAGAAGGCCAAGACTGACATGCAGGTGAAATTGGAGCAAACGCGTGGATCGGTCGCAGATGGTGCAGTGTGTCAAGGAGGCCTTTGCATTGCCGATGCCAAGTTGCGAAGTATTCGTACGCGCATGGCACAAATTGACTCCAAGGCCACGGAAGGCCCGCTGTCCAGCGATTTGATCGCCGAACGCGACTTGCTCTCATCTCTTGCTCAACCTGAAGAAAACGCTCTGCGACCCGAGTCGGCTCTCAATGTGCGCCTTCACAAGTCAAACAACACCTTCAGTATGTTCGAAGCCATGCTGCGCGCCGTATGCGAGCGCAAAGCAGACAAGCTGGAAGAGGTGTCTATAGACAATATTGCCCTGGATGCTAAAGCCAAGAAGGCGGAGATGGAATGGGTCAAAGCTGAAGCCGAGACAAATGCCCTCCGGTCTGCTGTGGAGAAGCAGGCCGAGCTGGTGACACATTTCGTTGGAATCTTGGCAAGATGCACTGTGATGCTCAAGGATGGGAATGAGGCCTTGTTGTCAGCTGCTGACGTGACTTCCCCTGATGTCTTGAACGCCACCGTTCGCACTGTAGCCACATCGCTGAAGAAAGTCGCTGAGGCCAATGATTCCTCCTTTCTTTCCCTCGTGGGATACTCTACATCATCTTATTCTCCATCTGCAGACGTTTCGTTGTTGTCCTCATTTTCTGGACATCCTGCACTGGCGATTCCCGTTGTCGCTGCTCCCCATCACCAATCACGTCGGGCATCTGTCGCCGCGACATCAGGTTCCCCGCGTCGGTTCAGGTCACCCCGGAAATCTGCCGTCGCACGCACTAGTCTGGCGCCAAGTCGGCGAGGTGCTGAACGAGAGAAAGAGAAGAAAAAGAGCTTGCGGTGGAAGGATGAGGCGGGTCAGGGGAAACTCGACGATGCAAGTCCTGGGAACATGCCAGATGTAGAAAACAACAGTAGCCGACAAATGTCTCTGGGAGGGTCGGAGAGCGAGTGGGAGGATGACAAGACGGATGATAGCTTCAACGTCAGCATGAGCTTTTCAACGTCAGTGTCCGCTTCCGGCAGCAAGAAACGGTCGCGTAGTAGTCGGCTTGATCCAAGCTACCTCAAGACGAACAAACGATCGTCAACCCTGGACAGCCTTGCGGAAGACGACGAGTCTCCTTCCGCGACTGCCCTCTCTCGCCGCGTTTCACCCCTTTCTGACCGCGGCAACCAGATTGGGAACGACTCAGCTTCTTTCAGTCTGAAGCTCCCAAAAGGACGGAGTGGGATTGCGACACCGCGAGTTCCAGGCTCCGCTAGTAAAAGTGGCCGGCGACGGTCACAGATTGGGCCCGTACGCAGCGACAGATCGTCCCGACGGCGTTCGAGTATGATTCCGCAACCGTCACCGCCGAACGGTAATCCTAGCCTCCAGGGGGGCGCCAGGAGAGTGCCTGTTGAGGGAGCACGTTCCCCCGCGAAGCGCGTCAAGCGTGCAAGTTTGCTTGGAGCTCCCAGAATGTCCGGTTCGCTGAAGGTTCTGAAGTCTTCACCAATCACATCCGCCTCGACCATCTTTGACCAGAACAGTAGTGTATGCGGAGCTGGAAAGCCGACATGGCGATAAACGTCTATTACAATTTGGCCGGGGAGCGACGTGCCAGGGCTGAGTCATAAATATATATCCGTCTCTCTAGTTGCCTTGCTTTGATGCCTTGCTGTCCCTCACTCTCACACTTTCCCTCTCTCTCGCTCCCTCTCTCTCTTTGTATTCCACAATATCCACATCCTTTTCAATTATTACATGATTCCCTCTACCACAAGTGCCTCGTTTTGTATGCGGGATTCTGGCTATCCCACAATATCATTGGAAACCCACCATGGGACACAACACTTGCTATATACCTACTTACGCTTTCGAACCCTAAGGTTAGTTTATGAACTCGAGTTCCTTAACTCTGAGAGCTAGGGCTATAAGTAGGCGGCATGTATCTAAACGCACGTGTTTCCAATTCCTACTCGGGCCTATGCTAGACAAAACTTTAAAGTGGGCACAAGGTAAAATGTGAGTGGAAACCGAAGAGCTAGCGTGCTAAGTAGTGTAAAGCAGAGAGCAAGATGCATATACGACAGCAAGCAAACAAAATGAAAATGGTACAGACGCAAACGGTTTACGTTTTGCGGCGATAAACTGGGGGGTCTGGCCAGTAAGTTGGTGGATCTTCCGGAACCTCTAGGTGGAGGTCATCTGGCGGGTGTGGGCTCGGTGACTCCGAAGAAGGAATATTTTGCAGTGGGACGGTAGAGGGGCCCGGCATCGGGGGACCAGACGTCGAGAACTGTGAGGCTGCAGTTTGTGGTCGGGATCCGGGCTTGGAATGTGATTGTGAGCGAGAGTGGCGTAACGCTGGGTGGGGAGCAAATGTGATTGGAGTCAGTGAGCTCGCAGAAGGCTGGCGGCTTGGACCTCGACTTGCGCTCTGGACGGACAAATTTGGAGGGAAACCATGACCACGGAGTGGCGGAAACACTGCAGGATGGGGTGGAAATGTCCCCGGACCTGCTGCAGCCGATATGTCGAAAGGGTCAATTCTATTGGGGTCATTCTCGTGCTCTTGCTCGAGCATCCTTCGAAGAAAATTGGTTCCATGGGAATGTGCGGATCGCGGGACGAGAGGTTGTAGAGGAGTGTTATCGGGCGCAGTGTGATAACGCGTTGGAGGAGGGATAACGCGAGCGCGACGGCTGCGCTGAAAAAGGAAAAAAATTGAGGCAAGAAGGAAGCCAACTACAAGTCCGGCAAAGGCGGTGCCGATGGGGAGACCGGGGGAATTATGAGTACGTGGTGGACAGGATAATGCCCTTTTCGCGAGGACATCTGTATTAGCAATCTGGCCGGCAGCGACGGCGCGGGATAAGCTGTAGCTCCAGCGACTATTGAACGAATTCAGATAGATGCACGGGGGATCAAATGGTGTACATACTAGTCACTGCCCTCATTAGTAGGAAACCGAGCCCATACGGGAATCTTGTTCGAGAAGCTGTCCGGGAGGGAATCCGAATAACTACAAGAAAACGTAACAACCTTTTAAGATAAATGCTCAGATAAACAAAAGAATGACATACACTTCGCCAGCATGGCCGGCTTCGCAGGACTGCGCCCAATGCTTGTATGTTGGCCACGCTGCTGGTGCGGAGAGTCCAACCTGGGCGTTCAGTGAGCCCACGGCGTAGCTCACGGGTATCAAAACCAACAGAATTACCTGGCAGTCGCTACAGGCTTGATCGCGATACATACATAGGTCAGATGTGCCTGGGGATGGAATGGGATCGACATACCGGAGATGAGATTATACATGATATAGGAACACGTGCAAGAGTTTTGTACAGAGGAGTTGGGACCTGGGTAAAAATTCATGCCAGATGGGCTGTATGATAAAGGTTGAAAAGGATCGGCATCGGGAGCGCAGGATGATTGAAGGCGTGAAACGAGTTGACTGATGCCAACGATGAGCGGCGCTGAGATACAAGCTCGCCAAGGAACACACCATGGATCATGGCCGTTGGAGTTGGCAGCCTGAGCAATATGAGACAAATATTGGAAACTGAGAAAGCGGTAACTGACCCATGAGTACCACGCGTAACTGGCGTTGCAGTGGAGAGCGACGGCGCTGACGACGTTGACTACGTTGACGACGGCTACGCATGCGAGGAAGACGGCGGAGAGCGCATGCATTGGGCGACCTCGCAGCGAGAAAGGGATGTGGGACGCGTAGGAAAAGAAAGAGTCCACATAGACCCTGTAATACTTATTAGTACGCCGGCGCTAATTACTTCGGGAAGTAGAGCGCCATATTACGGATGCCATGAGCACCGACCCTCGCCAGACGACGAGCACGACTCCAGAGAACGACAAGCGTTTTTTCCACGTCCTCGTGTTTGGCTCTCTTCTCGTGCCTTTCATTTGCATCCCTTACATTCCTATTCGCCGCCATCTTCTATTGCTCAGACGATCTATTCATGCTTTGTCTGACAACACTGCTCTTGTCCAGCACGAGCTCTCTAACACTCTCCTTAATACTCAGCTCCGTAAAGAAGAAACGTTGAAGCTTGCCGATCAGCTTCACGCGCTCCGTGTGAAGTTCGATGCCACCTCGAAACGGGTAGCAGAGTGTGAGAATGCCAGGCTCATCTCTGAGAGAGACATGGCAGAGCGACTCCGTGCTGCCTCGGATAGGGCGGCAGACGCAGACGCCGCCAGGCTGAAATCAGAGGAGGCGTTGCGGCGCCAGATTGACATCCTTAGGAGACGAGCTAACATGGAAAGGCGCGTCTTGTCAAGTTGTCACCTCATCGCACTGCAGCCTAAGATTGGTCTAGAATACCTTACGAGGTCCTGCAGGATGTTTGTACGTCGCTTGGGGACACCGCGGCCTTTATCGAGGAGGTCGAGATCCAGCTTGGCTGGTCGCACTCCATTCCCAGGGATCGTGGCATTGACAGAATGAGGCAGCTGGCACTCAGACTTCACGCAATGGCGCAGGCCAAGGTTCGTCTGTTACAGGATGAATATCTTTCCATGTCAACGACTCTATCCCACCAGCATTATTCGAATGACCCCTAAGACGTGTGTAGCAAGTGTATCACCGTGTATCACCCTATAACTGGACTGCTCTCCTTGTATGTCGAATGTCCTTTTCTCTACTATTTTAATAAATCCAGATGACACGGTGTCGATGCCGTTCCAGTTAGCCTGTTACAGCTCTTCGCCCTTTTCGTCTTCGCCGCCTTTACGTCGCCTTGATGTAGGCCGCCAGGCGCAAGTATCTCACGCCCTATGCTGTCCTGTGTTGGGACTTCGATACCCTACGCTCTCATGCTCGAAACCTTTGTGGTTGCAATGAATTGTTGCTAGCAATTCACTCCAGCCAGAAAGGTTTTGGTTGACTGAGAACCACCTGGAACTTGTAAAACATAACGCGTCGAATATATAAGCCGTGTTGCTGTTCGCTGTTTGAATTCCGTGTGTGTAGCCACAGTAAACGTGGCAGTCCGGACAAGTTTGGGAAACGCCCGTTCGATCGTTCCGAACAGTAGGCCGTTAGACGCTGGCGATCCGACGATTGCTGCACGCTCTGCCTCGTTCCTCCATGCATCGACTCTTATAACTGACAGTTTCCCTTCTCTCTCACTGACCCTCTTCCTTAAGAATACAGCTTGAACTTCCATAGTTATCATGGCGGAACTCAATGCCGCGGCAGCAGCCACGACGAGTCATGACTCCCACATCACCGACGAGGTGAGCTTGAGGCCTGAACAAGAAGCGAAACACGATGGGAAGAGCGATCGAACTGGAGAGGGAGGGGAAGTGGTCGAAGAGAAAAGGGTGCCCGAGGAAGCTTTAGAGACACATGAAGTCGTAGAAATCAACAAATTTACGGAGCGGAAGGAGTGGATAGAGGAAAAAATAAAAGTGAGTGGTTCTGGGGTTGTATATGTCTACCTATACTGATCCATGGCAGCTTCTGGAAAGCATTCCGCCCATTGAAGTCTTCGCAGGCGTCGATACTCTTTTAACCCTTTCGGAGGAAATACCCCCAGGCTTACCCAGCCGCGCTCAGCTCAACCACTGGCTGGAAGAGCATGACAAGACAGAGAAGGAGACAGAAATATTCGACGCGGAGGATATGAGCAAGCTCAAGACGCTAACGAAAGGTGGGTCTTCGTTTGACCCTCCGCCGCCTTACTTATGTTGAAATACTCTACCGGAAGCTGCCACGCGGAGGAACCTGTCACCAGAGGATACCGACTTGATTGAGCTCACACTCACGACGCTGCTGGCACTTGACAAACTTTTGCACCTGCTCAGGGACCGTTCCGAGTCGCTTGACCTCCTCGGCCTTCGAATTACATGGGAGGAGCAGCGTGTCACAGCCTGGAGAGAACGTCGCTTTATTGTCGGCGATCTTGAGGTCTTTCTAAGTTCTCGTGCGCGATGGTCTCTGGATACGTATGAGTTGCAGCCGCCCTCTACTCCCTCAGCAGCGCCTGGACTAAGATTTACGTCTCCGTCTCCTTCCCCCTCCCCCCGTCCGTCTTCTTCGTTGAGGAAAAGACGTGATTCGGCGGCTTCTCTTGCTTCTATATCTTCAGATACGTCTTCTTCCTTCAATGGTCCATCTTCTGCGGTTTCCAGGAGCACGCGCTACAAGCTTGCCGAACTGCTTTCACATGATGCTGCTCTCTTTTCTGGCCGCCTGACAGCTCTCAACCACGGCAAAGTCATGGCCGCGGGCAAGACGCTCGACAAACTCATCGACGCAAGTCGAAAACCGGTCCCAGATGAAATCCTAGATGAACAAGATCGTCTTGAAGATAAGGCTGTCAAAGAGCTGGAAACCATTGGTAAATTTGCACTGACCGTGGTCATGCAGTGGAAAAGGTAAGGGGTAGCTTTCTAGCACAATTCAGCAGCTAACTTCTTCTATACAGAGCCGACGAGCATTATAGTGACACCATGAAGGACCAATTCGCTGCGCAGGCGCTTATCACCGAGCTCAACAACGCCGAATTTCATCATCCGATGGCAAGGCAGGACGCTGCCTTCATGTTGCGCGCCCAGGCCCTGACCAAAAGGCTCGCGGTAAAGGGGATCCATCTCTTCCACGAAGCTCGTTCCCACGGCCCGTACATCCCTTCTTCCCGAGTCAAGCCGCCTCCAACGAAATGATCGTCAAGACCCTCTCAACGGAACTCTGCGAGGCTGTGAAACTTGCGCATCAGGCTGAAGTAGCCGCTCAAGCATATCATGCTAGGCTGGAGGCCGTCAAATGGGCTGAAATGCTCAAAGACCAGATCCAGGCCATTGACAAAATGCTAGAGAAGGTCGCCGACAAATTTATGGGAGGGATGCATGATGGTCATGAACATGGCGACGCCTCGCCTCCTGATCTTGATAAGGAGGTGTGCCTTTCTCCAACGCAGCATGCGACGTTCCTCGCCCTCCTACCGTCTGTCGTAAAGGAATTCGACCAAGCAGACCAGACAGCCAAACGATCATTGCGTGATGGTATGGCAGCAGCCCTTCGTCTCAAAACCCTGCATGGGATCGATGCCACACTCAAGAACGACTTAGCTGCAGCAATTGATGGGTTAGAAGCAAGAAGAGACAGCACCAGGCAGACGAAAGAAGAGGTCGTGGCAAGAGCGGCCAGGCTAAAGGAGGTGAGGCGTTTATGGCAAATTCTAATCGACACCATGGACAGTGTCGAGGATGCCAGAAATCTGGGCGTGCAGGGCATGGATAGTCAAAGATGGAAAACGCCTGAAGGTCGACGGAACGACACCCCTATAACGCCGGATCCAGATAGCCCTCAGTTAACACAAGTGGCTCTCCCCCTCCAGATGACACCGCATAGTTTATCCCACCGTCTGGACGTGCTCGGACAGCAGCTCGCGTCAGAATTCAAAACACCACTGACACAACTTTTACCATCTTTGGAAAAGTCACTTGCTGTACACTTGCAGTCGAGCTCTGATAGCCTTGGCAAGTACATCGACGATGTCCGAGGATTGGTTCGCCTATGGAATAGCATCCTCCAACAAGCTGAGGCCATGATGTCCGTGCAGCTGGACTGTCGTGAGCTGCGGCACAAAATCGACGCACTGCAGAGTGACGTCGACGATGCGCGGGACGGTATCTTACATTCCAATAATGTCCAACAGAATACACCGGCTTTGGAGTCTAGTTTACATTCCCGAAGTGCCACGCTACAGGAGTCCGTGCGCACATTTACAGACTCGCTGGCGGCGCGTATGCCCTTTGTCTCACGAAGTGATAACCCTCGATCTGCAAGTTCTCTCTCCCGTACACTTTCGAGTTTCTCTACTTCCTTCGAGCGTCAGCTCGACAGGTTGAAAACACCACCAGAGATCGCACTCCCGTTCGATTTATCTGCACTCGATAATGATGTACGCTCTGAAGGCAATGCACTGGCGATCAGACTCGCAGGAGGGATGCAGTCGCTAGCTAAGAAGTTCGACTATCTGCATCTTGCTAAATTGGCCAAAACTGCCGATCTTGCCATAGGAGAGCTTGTAGGGAAGCTCGATGACTCCGAGCAAGAGTTGTTGGCCCTCAAAGCTTTATTTGACTCCCTCCCTTCTGTTGCTAATCAGTCCGGGGTCGATGCAGCACTCTCCCAAAAGCTGGTTACCATGGTAGAACAAGCCGACCAGCTTGCGCAAGACTATTACACACTTGTGGCACGTCTTACTCCTCCTATAGAGCAATCATTGCGGGCGTTGCAGGCGGCGCCCGGTTCACACGACTCTCCGATTCATGGTACAATCGTTCTTCCTCGCATGAGAGCCTCTGACGATGCTCTGCACCGGGTGGACTCCGTCAGGAAGATCACTGTACAACTGAGGACGCAGATTATGAGGGTCCAAGGAGAGGAAGAGACCAGACTGCACCTAGAGAAGGAACGGCTAGAAAACGAGCGACTGGAAAGGGAACGACTGGAGAGAGAGCGGCTGGAGAAGGAGCGGCTGGAGAAGGAGCGGCTGGAGGTGGAGCGGCTGGAGGAGGAGCGGATGGAAAAGGAGCGCCTGGAGAAGGAGACGCTGGAAAAGGAGCGGCTGGAGGAGGAGCGGCTGGGAAAGGAGCGGCTGGAGAAGGAGCGGCTGGAGGTGGAGCGGCTGGAGGAGGAGCGGCTGGAAAAGGAGCGGCTGGAGAAGGAGCGGCTGGAGGTGGAGCGGCTGGAGAAGGAGCGGCTGGAGAAGGAGCGGCTGGAGGTGGAGCGGCTGGAGAAGGAGCGGCTGGAGAAGGAGCGGCTGGAGAAGGAGCGGCTGGAGAAGGAGCGGCTGGAGAAGGAGCGGTTGGAGAAGACGGAAGAAAGGACCAGACTTGGGACTGAGCGACTCGACCTGAGAAGGACCACAGACGCAGGCAGAAGGTTACAACTCGATGCGAAAGACCAGTCGATCCGTGAAGAAATTGCGACCAAGTCTCTTGTGAAACCCAAGACTCCAGACGAGGGTATTTTACTCGTTTTATGGTCGTAGGCCCAGTTTAACCCTTAATCCCATTAGATGTGTTTGGGCGTCGATTAGCTCCCTCAACGTCGTCCGCCACCGCGCTTTCTCCCCAAGTGGTTGACCTTCGAAGTCGTATTACGGCCTTAAGGACACGGCTACAGTCATTGAGCATCGGCAGCCTTGTCCGATCGCTGCCGGGTCACAATGGCAATGCACATACCACACCTCCCAGTTCAAAGGAAGCCCTTGACACACGTTCTAGTTTCACCGCTGTTGCCAACGATGCAGCTGCTTTACCGGCGACTATAGAAGAAGACAGCATTGTTAACTCCGAATTGCAAGCCCTCCGCTCAGAACTAGATGTCGCCCGTGCTATGGTCCAGCGTCTCGTTAGCCTCAGTGACGTTTGCGACAAAGTCGCAGCGTGCGACCACGCCCTCAGTGACCTCTTAGAGCATGCGGATACGTATCCTGCGGCACCTTCAGTTAACCAACTAGCATCGCCTCATAAATCCGATGCACGTTTGCCGTGCGAAGAGCAACTAGCCAGCCGGATGGCGTTTACCAAGATGACAATGGAACAAGTGAATGACGCGTGTATCGCAGTTGCTGACGATTCACGGGCCGTTGCGGAGCAAACACGCCTTCAACAAACATGGTCCGAACTAGCAGATATGTGTACAGACCGTATCAACGGTACTCGCTCCCGCCCTGAGAGTTCTGTGAGCTCTACAGGGCGAAGCAGCGTGGTTGCTACTGCCTCGTCCCAAAGGAGGCCGAAACCTTCGCTCAGCGGGACTGTTTCTCGTCCGCGGCGCAGCGAGAGCATCACTCGACATAGGGTGACCAGTGCCTATGATCCAGCTGCCCGTCCGCCTACACACATGTCAAATCGGTCCGTTTCTGGTCCATCGGGATCATCTTCACTTTTCAGCACAACATTCGCCTCGCGTCAACGGACTACTAGTCTGGCATCAATCCAGTCTGCTATCTTATCTCCCTTCAAGCGGCCATTGTCACCTATCCAGTCGCGCGTGGCTTCTAAGCGTCCGGGATCACCCACTTTCTCAGAAAGGTCAAGCCAATCCGTCGTATCCAGCCCTTCTAGATCGACATGGGCTCGAGCTCCACGGCAGTCATTTGGCACGCTGCCGACTCATGATACACCAATTAAACGAAAGGCTTACGTCGCCAATCCTAGATCGAAACTCGACGTCGCCGTCGGCAATGTAGTTAACAATTTCAGGTTACCCGTCACCATCCACGCTGCCGGCGACAGTTGGAAGGATCAAAGTGGTAAATACTGGATAGGCGAAGCTGAGCCAAAGCTATGTTTCTGCCGAATACTACGGTCGCAAACTGTGATGGTCCGTGTTGGAGGCGGCTGGTGTGAGCTGTCGAAGTGAGGAGCCCTTATGTTCTCGTGGTTCCAACGGTCTGACGTTTTTCTAAGATTCTTGAAGGGTCATTTTGCTGACTTGCTGGCCGAACTACCCCCATCTCCTCCACGAAGTGACGAGCGTTGGATAAATGCCGCTACGGTACATGAGGCTATGGGAAGTCCGACGATTACAGCAAGAAGTCCAACAACCCCCGAGCCCAAAGGGCCAGCTCTTTTGCCATCTTTGCACATATCTACGCCTAATGGAACAAGCCCGCAATCCATCAAGTCATCCTCTTCTCCAGGAGGTGGCTCACCAAGTCTGACACCATTCCAATTTATGCGCCGGGCAGATGCGGGACTTCGACCAGTTACCCCATCCCCGACAAAGAGCACACGCGCAAAACCGACAACGCCCTCAGTTACGCCTGCGAGGTCTAATATATGGCGACCCTGAGACACCACCACTGACCTTGCTTTATATTGGACTTTGCATTTTATTTTACTGTTTCACTGCCACTGTATTTCTATCATGAACAGAACAACTGTAATGTCACGTGGTGTCACGCGTTGTCACACGCCATAGCGTTGATGGAGAGTGACCTCAGATGCAACAGCCTCAGCTGCAGGTATCAGCGTTTACTGACATTGTTGAGTTGCCATATACTAAGTCCAATGTCCTTCGAATGTAGGAAGGTTCTCATAGACAGGGCGGTCGTGGTAGACGCAATCCTTTGTCCTACTCAAGACTGTATTCGGCTGATCCTGACCTAACCCGATCCAAGACAACGTGTACATTCCTTCGATTCTTCTTAATATCAACGTCCCTCACATTTTACACGCCTCCAAGGCTCGCATATTTTCTGCGGCAAGTTTGGAACTCTGGGACATAACTGTATACCTGACATTGGTCACCAGTCGACTGTGCCAACACTCTATTTAGCACCGCCCAAATCTGCCCTGCATGCGAAGCACCTCTTAATGAGCCGTGCGTCCTGTCCAGTATCCGTTAACAAACTCTTGACTGCATGAATTCAGGGATGACGTTGTTATAGCTTCGTTGAGACCTACTAATGACTATAAGACAGTGTGTTGGTGCCTCAGCCAATATAAGTTTGGCTTACATATTTCGCTTCAAGTCTGTCCTCTCTGGGCTATCCCCTGCCGTGATCCTTGAAATATGCGGAAGGTTAACCAATTCCGAGGCGGTATCGCTCAATGACTTATGCGCATTAGGGCTATTGCTTTCTGGCAATATCAAGTGCACCAAGAAGGGTTTGTTCAGTGCTAGCGATCGCAGCTGACAATTAACCTGTCAAAAGATCCTATCAGCAGGCTATCCTGAAGAGCCTTAACGATAAGAATTCTCAGATTTCAAAGCAGCTGGAGAATGTGGTGAGGGAAGGTAAGACCAGAATATGGGTTTTATTGTAGTCATGCAACCACATCTGACAACATATGTAGCGAATGGCGAACTGAATCTTATGAATAATAAAGTTGCCGGTATTACGCTCGGTAAACTGCTCGGTGCATAGGTGCTCTGACCTTTGTAGGACTTGAGCGTGAATTAGAGCTGGAACGTAGGAAGAACAGAGACGTGCAAGCTGTTTCTCGGGAAAAGGACAAAGAGTATCAGAAGCTTAAAGTCAGTGTGTCCTAAAATATCGTAGGACGGTTTCTGATTGAACAAGCACTAGAATCAATTCGATAAGATCAAACGCAAGACACTGCTTGGTCCGACAGGCCTTACTTCTGCTGCTGCTGTCGGCGAAAGTTCCTTTGCTGGTGGTTTCCAACATGAAGATCAGACTGGACATTTAAGATCCAATCTGGGAGGCAGTAATATCGGACATGTCGCCGAAGGCATGGAAGCCAACAGAGTATGCCGTCCTGATTGGTGACGAAACTGTTTACTGGGACACGTACTATTCAGGTTCAGCGAACGCCCATTCATAACCGCTCAACAGTCTTTCAACAAGGATGGCCGGCACAATCGACCGCTGTGAGAACGCAACAACGACCTGCCTTTAGGACAGGGAGCATCTCAGAAAATTCAGAGAACGAAGTGGATGGTATGCTGGGGCAGCAACGTCGTGCTCTCAAGTCCGTCAACGCTCCAATGCATACGGGATACATCATTTCGCGAGAGGATACTGATCAGCGAGGCAGGTTTCCTTGACGAATGGTGGACGGGTTCCACTGACATTTCTTCCCAGTCCCTCCGTCGGTGAAGCGTACTTCTGGGGCCTTCAGACCTGCAGGCTACAGTCGTTAACATGAAGTCATGCTTTGTGAGGCGTTCTATAGATACTGTGCATACTGGGAATAAAATACATTACAATGCTGTTAACGTAGGACTATGCGATGCAAAGGGGTAACTGGTGCAAACGGTATCATTAGAATAGAAGATCAGAGCAAATGAACGGAGACGGCATATTCAATCGTGTCGCAAACACCCTTGTTTCTCGTCTTCGAGGTAACTACCTATCGCCGTCATAGGATCCTGGTTAGGTGCCCGACGTAGGTAGCCAGCGAGAACGTCTTTGTCCGCCTGGGGAAGTAGATCAGCGAGTTTGCCAAGCTGACGACCAAAGGCTTCCGTCGATTCCACAGTTTGACGAGGGGACATAGAGAGAGGTTGGCTCTCAGGGCGTGGTGGTTCTGGAGTGTTGAAGACAACTGAATGTGCGCGCTGCGCATATCGGGCTGGAGCACGGGGCCCTCCTGGGAGAGTCGGCGCTGTACCTAGCTTAACGGGTCGTGGTTGAGGAGTTTGTCGTGAGGACATTAATTTAGTAGGTGAGGCGGGGGCTAATGGGCGATCTTTCTTCACGCTAGCTTTACGGCCGATTGAGGCGAAGAAACCTCCGCCAATTGATCTCGAAGATCCGGAAAGGGATGCTACAGAGGAATCGACAGTTAGAGTGCGCGATGAGCGCCTCCGGATACCTACACCATGAGCAAGAGACGGGTAGGGTAACGTGGGTGAAAGGGAGGTAGGTGATGAGAGCTCCGCCGGAGGTCGCGGCGACAGGTCGGTGGCAGTATAGGAGTCTTGACGTATGGGAAAGGTGACCTCTGAAGCCATAGAGTTCCGTGAAAGGTGTCGAGGCTGCTTGGCGAATGCACGAGACGTTGGGGCTGTGGATGGGACTGTCGCAGGGGAGGCCTCGCGCCGGTCTGAAGGAGGGGATTCACCGCTTGGATAAGGAAAACCCGAAGATGACATACCTTTCCTAGAATTCAAGTATAACCACTCTGTAAGGCCGGTCTCCTCTGTGGAGAGTTCTCGGACCTTCGCTGCGTAAGCAAGTGCGCGTTCTGCCGCTGTTTTCTTGGCAAGTACGTCAAGAAAATTCATGGCGTCCGGCCAAGACGATGGGGCCTTTCGAGGTATTGATGGCAGAGACGAAGGCGAGGACGCCTGAGATCGGCTGGTACGGGCGATGCCTAGAAGAGACGGTCTGCGAAGAAGAGAAGCTGCCCGCTTAGGTGGTTCAGGTGGGGGTGGAGCTGGCAGTGACGCCCTTCTTTGGTCGACCAACCCATCATCTGAACCCACAGCAGTTGTCGCCACTTGGGCGGATTCTTCTGCAGAAGAAGGATATGATGATGGAGGAGAGGTGCTCTCTGGTTCGCCCCCGAATGATTCAGCGCTCAAGGACACCCAGCTACCTTCGCGTTTCAGGTCCGACTGAGCCTGAGGTTGGCTTGAAGTTCCATCGTCCTCTGGTAGCCCGCCAATCGATGCCACTAGTGTGTCCAGGTTCTGGTGCTGACTCGGTGATGGCGGTGATTGCGAAGGGGATGATAAAAATACGGAGGATATAGGGAAAGCTCCTTCACGGACATGACTGGGTCCACTTCGAGTGGGGGTCTTGTCGATTTGGTCGTGGTGCCCGGTTGACCTGTAGTCGTGGTTTATTGACTGAGCCTAAACATGACTCGAAACTCACTTCTCGTTCTCATCTAAGGCGCTGGAAGCCATTCCATAGGCTCTGTCGTCACTTCCGCTGGAACTCGCTGAGATTGCGGAAGTGGACAAATCAGAGTCTGCGTGTGAAGCCGGGGCAGGTGCCTTCATAGACGTGATTGGCATGGACTTTGATCCATCTGGAAGGGCCGTTCTAGAAGAACTTTTGGCATGACCCATTTCATTCCGACGGGTGAGCGGTGGCGAGAGCGCGCGAGGAGGACGTGGAGGCGGCGAGGGATGCTGGTGCGTAAGGTGTCGTGGAGGCGATGGCAGCGGTCCAGCAGTAGAATGCACACCGGGTTGATAATGCAAGTACGAAAGAGCAGCCTGATTGGGTTTAAAGGGCAGTCGACCTGAAGTTCGATGTGTTTCACGATCTACGTATGTGTGTGAGGAGCTCGTAGTTGGCTCTGCATTGGGTGATACGCTCCTTATGATATTGGGGCTGCGTCCAATGATGGGCTGACCTGCGCTCAGGTCCATAACTACAGGGGCCGCAACTGGACGTCCTAACTCTTTGTCTTGTCCTATGCTTGGCGTAAGTTGCTGCTCATGTCCAACTGGCCACGCTCGAGCTGCAACAGGGGATTCAGAGGTTGGAATGTTTGTGGATGGGGGACCACCAGTGAGAGGTAAAGGAGATGGGGACCTTGACCGCGGTGTCTGAAACACGGGTGCGGTCAGCGCGTCTGAAGGGGCTCCTCCACCGCTTCCACGATCCCCCTCTGAGGTAGAAGGTCGTTGACACTCAGGACGGGGGTTCTCCGTTTGCTCGGGAGAAGCAGAGTGCAAAGAGCCTAGGGTGCCGACAATGCCAATGTCTCTAGGGGATGCCTTCGTGACTCCCTTCTTGCGTGACTGAGCCTCTGACATGGACCTATGGTGTCCAGCCTGGAACGACTCTGTCTTTGTCTCTTGATATGGAGGTGGTACGCCGGTTGCAGGTGCGGAAACAGGAATCAGTGACAAATCTGAGCCAGTGAAGCTTGACGGCCGCGCGTCTGGTGGCGCTACCAACGCAAGACCACCTAAGCGGGAGCTGTCCACTCCTCGGCGGGCGAGAAGAGAAAAATCAAGAGAGGGCTGAGAGAATGAGCCAGACGTGTCGAACCCCTGGTCTCGGCCAGATGACATTTGTGATTCCGGCTGGCTATCCAGCTCGACAATTGCCAGGCGACGTTTATCGGCGCCGCCTGCGGAGCGCTGGCTTGTGCGACGTTGTACGCCGCCAGAGGAAGATGCAACAGACTCCATTGAGGTACGAGTAGGATCCCCGCTGGAGTGTCTACCAACACTCGAGGGTCTCGTAGCGGACTGAGCGCCTGTGGGCGGCTCGAGCTCGGGGTAGCTTTCAGAAAAATGGGAGCCCTTTGAGCCGATATAAGTGCGACCTGCGTCCTCTGATTGATAGTAGTCCAGGATCTGCTCCGTGTCACGTCGTGATAGACCTGCGCGAGCAGAGAATCATGATCCAGTCGCGTATAATTATGAGAATATGACCCTCTTACCATACTCGGACGTCGAAGCGCTGTTGCTGCTGGCCTCTGGCTCGTCCAGTTTGCTAGGAGGGCTGAGACTGTGTCTGACGACGACCTCGAGGGGAGCAACGAGGGCGGTGGGCATGGTCCAGAGTTAAGAAAACGTGGTCGATATGAGACCGAATATTAAATATAGTACGATCGCAATGATCATCGCATTTGTTATAAGTGGTGACTACCAAGACATTGATTTCTGCACAGCGCAGTTCAAGAAAAACAATAAAACTACCAATCCATTTTGGCTCCGCTCTTGGCTGCGCCAGTCGTAGCAATTTTGCCACCCTTCACATAGCCAAATCCGTCCAACCACGGCCAACTCTCGCTCCTGCGCTGCTCAAATGCGTTGATAGAATCGCTTTTCTGTAGCGTCAGACCAATGTCATCCAGACCATTCAGCAAGCAATGACGACGGAATCCATCCACAGTGAACTTGATGGCTTCTCCAGTCTCCCGTCTGACCTCCTGCTTCTCCAAGTCGACCTCCAACTCTTTTTGCGCCACGGCATCGTCATAAAGAACCTTGCACTCTTCAGGAGACAAGACGACGGGCAACATGCCGTTCTGCATCGTGTTAGTCTTGAAAATTTCTGCAAAGCTCGGTGCAATTATGCACCGGATACCAAAGTCATTGCTATAAACATGTCAGGAATCCGTTCGTGCGGCATGACTATATCCGTGCTCACAGACTCCATGGCGCATGCTCCCTGCTCGAACCGCATCCGAAGTTAGCACCCGTACATACAAGAATGCAGGCTTTGTCGAAAGGTTGGCGGTTGAGGATGAAATCAGTGTCAGCACCGGTGACGGGATCCTTGCGAAGAGTATGGAACAGAGCATGCTTTAGACCTGTCCTTTTGATTGTCTTCAAGAACTGCTTCGGGATGATCATATCAGTGTCCACGTTTTCGATGGTCAATGGCGCCGCGATCCCTTTGACAATGTGGAACTTCGGCATTGACGAAGGAGTGTCCGCACTGGGCGTTTGCGAGGTACCTTTGTACCCTTCCGGCACTGGGGGAGGCAGAGTCTCGTCTGTGAGGAAGTCGAGCGCGTTCATCACCTTAATAGGTGCGGCCTCGCTGGTGTGCGTCGTTGACGTTCCGCCCAGTAATTTTCGGACATCTGTCAATTTCCCAGTCATAGCGGCGGCAGCAGCCATAGCTGGACTCAGGAGATGCGTCCTGCCACCGGCACCCTGGCGACCTTCGAAGTTTCTGTTGGAAGTACTGGCGCAACGCTACAATCACCAATAATCAGCCCAGTATATATGCAAACTGCAATGGGGCGGCACACTTCTTTGGGAGAAAGCTGGTCGGGGTTCATACCGAGACACATAGAACATCCTGCTTCGCGCCAGTCCCATCCAGCACGTTTGAAAATTGCAGTAAGCCCTTCTGCCTCAGCTTGCTGCTTGACAAGCGTTGACCCAGGGACAACCATGGCGACGACATTTGGCGCTACTTTAGCGTCCGGACCAGCGGCCAGAATAACCTTGGCAGCCGAACGAAGGTCCTCGATACGGCCGTTGGTGCATGAGCCGAGAAACACCTTATCAAGCTGAACATCCTCCATCCGCGTGTTCGGGGTTAGACCCATGTACGCCAGAGATCGTTCCATGCTTGCACGCTTAGTGAGATCTGTCACCACAGTAGGGTCGGGGACACGTCCTGTAATTGGGGCCACGTCTTGTGGAGACGTGCCCCAAGACACGGTTGGGGCGATGTCTTCGGCACGGATCGTGACTTCCACGTCGAATTTGGCGCCGTCGTCGGTTTTGAGGCTGCGCCAGTATGCCTCGGCACGGTCCCAAGCCTCGCCTGCAGGCGGAGCAAGAGGTCGTCCACGAAGATACGCAAAAGTAATGTCGTCGGGGGCGATCATGCCGGCTCTTGCACCAGCTTCAATGCTCATATTGCTGATTTCCCGGTGAGACAAAATATCACGACAGAATTTAGGTAACAGTACTGACCACACGCTCATCCGCGCTTCCATACTAAACCCACGGAAAACAGACCCCGCATATTCGATCACAGAACCTGTTCCGCCAGCAGTCCCAATGACTCCGATAATATGCAATATGACATCCTTGGAACCAACTCCTTCTGCCAGTTCACCATCGACGGTGATTCGCATGTTTTTGCTCTTCCTCTGCAAAAGCGTTTGGGTTGCCATTACGTGCTCAACCTCGGACGTTCCAATTCCGAAAGCAAGGGCGCCAAAGGCACCATGAGCTAACCAAGGACATGATACTCTGTTGGAATAACAACGTAAAAGTAGACTCACTGGAAGTGTGCGAGTCCCCGCACACGCATGTGATACCAGGGAGCTGTAGAATCGATTAAGAAACGCCGTAGTGATACTGAAGAGATCCTACAGTGAATCCTTGCTCGGGGCCAATGATATGGACAATGCCTGGATCCCCACTGTCAGCTATGGACCAGAGGTGGGACGCCGGCCTAGCGCACCTTGGCGCCTGTCCGACATCCCAAAGTAGGTCACCCCAAACTCTTTTACGTTATCTTCAAGAGCCACGCATTGTGCTCGAGACTCAGGCTCCTCGACAAACTCCTTGATCGTGGTGAAATTCTTGCGGGTGATCGTCCTGTAATAAGTAGGTAACAAGGAGAGGTCGTATTGACAATGAACATACGGGACATTGTGGTCTACCGTAGCCAAGGTACAGTCTGTCCTACGAACCGGACGACCTGCATTGCGCCTACATATAAAGGCTCATTACCAAATTAAAATAGCAACGAGGAAGCACGGACAAGCCCTCGAACGCCTGTGGGCTAGTCACTTCATGGACAAGGTGTCTGGGCAGGCGTAGTGGGTACTAAACTCGGCGACAGACGTATGGAAGATACCTATCAATATATAGCAGGGCACTTCCGTCCGATTGCGTGTGCCTAGATAGAGGGCAATCAGTCGGTGTTGCGCAAGGAGATGCAGAAAGCAGCTTACACCACGTGATCGTGCCATATCTTGTCATAGAGCGTGCGAGGAGGTAGGACTGCAGCAGGCATGATGAGTTCTCGAGCCAAGGTATGACTCGAGTCCGGGGAGGGGACGCCCTTAGGATCACGTGCCGTACGCAAACATACCGAAACAGACTGACCGCCCTGCATGCAGGCGCTCCGAAGAGTGAAAGTTGTGGTCGGCTCACATCTGCGATTGATTCGGAGACTCCAGGTGATTCGGAATCAACTAGCTTGTCTGAGAGAGAGAGAGAGAGAGTATCAATTAGAGTGCTCGAAGCGCTGGGCGCTTATGGTGCACTAAATACAGGATCATGTGTCTGCCCTAGTGTAAAGTAAAATAGAATAGAGATATATGAGAAGACAAAGGAGATCTGGGTGCGCCCGCAGATGCGCTTGACCCCTGGCGGGGCTGGAGACGCGGTCCTAAACCTATCGCGCTTTAGGAGGATGGATTGCATCCCCGGATCTTTGTCTCTTTCCGCGGGGTCCCCCAGTAGCGGTCAAAACTCCCCGCATCTCCGGCGCATGTGGCCTGCGGGCACTCTATCTAGGATAAAAAGGGCGCAGCAGGCGTGCGAAGCAGAAGGGAAGGGGACTATCAGTGGGACTGGGGTGTAAGAGTATTGGCCGGGGAGGCACTGGAGGGCCAATCCCTCATGGCAAAGGTTCGGCAGAAATCGAGTGCCGAGGTTGGAGCTTGATGGGGCGCTGTAGGAGGTACGGTGTCAGTAAGACGCAGCGTCAGGTGATAAGGTGGAGGGGCTTAGGGCTTAGTCTAAGGCACGATGTCGTTGTAGAGCTGAAATCGACCGGAGTCCTGGACGAAGCGTAGGGTAGCGGGTATTGTCTTCGGGTCTCCAAGTAGACGGGGAATAGAGTGGGCGGCCTTGCTCGCCTTGCGTCTAAGCTGCTCGCGCTGGCGCGTGTACCTGCGGCAGAGCTTGAGGTAGTGCGCTACCGTCTCGGGTTGACGGCAGTGATTGCAGAGGGCGGAGTCGCTCGCTTTAATCTTCCTGAGGTAGTGATTGAGGGAGACGTGTCCCGTGCGCAGCTGCACGATGATGCTGGTGGCGCGACGGGGCAGCGAGCTGAGCGTTTTGTAGACCTTGCGATTGGGCATCGTCTTGTCGACCCTGGACATTCTCTGGAAGCGCGGGGATTCAGCCCAGATTTTCCGCCATCGTTTGATGATGGTGGCCTTACGACCTGCCTTGAGGGCCGCAGTGCTCGCCGGGAGTCGCTTCCTCAGCAGTTGTGGGAGGTCGGCGGTGGAGGAGGTGTCGCCCTTGGCCGCTTTCTTCGCCTGAAGGTCAGCTAGCTCGTTACCTGCTATTCCCAAATGGCCCGGGACCCATTCCAGGTGGATTCACAGCTGACGTCTCCTGCGCTTCAGCCTGCGGACGGTGGCATGGATTTCGTCGAGGATGTATTGGCCCAACTGTGATCGGTCGTTTTGCAGCGCTTGGATCGCTGCCTGGCTATCTAGGGAGATGAGCGCAGACCTGACCGGAGGGTGTTTCTCCAGTAGTGTCAGTGCTAGGAGGATACCTACGAGTTCTCCCTCGAAGACGGTGTGTCGGGAGCTTTTGCCTAGCTTGAACCTCAAGGCCTCACCGGTCAGTGGTATTACCGCAGCTGCGGCAATGTTTCCTTTGTATCCTGAGCCGTCGGAGAAGATCTGGATGTCATCCATCTGTCAGAACCGTCCACACCAGGCGTAAGATCCCAATGTTGAAGACCCTGCACTAAAAAGGGGTGCCTGTTCTGGTTGGTCGAAAGAGATAAGAAGAAGGACAAGTCTGAAGTAGACAAGCCTCGAAGTAAGAGATTGAGAGAAGAGAGACGATAGAGTGAGCAAGGTATCCTCAAGTGCTTAAGGGCACAGGAGACGGTGTAACGTATATGATAACCAAACTAGCGAAATACATGGAGCAAGCTCTGGTATTTATCTACTTTGGAAAAGGGGGATGAGTCAGAAGAGAATAGGAGGGATGAGTCACTGTGAGTCAGAATGAGTCAGAATGAGTCAGAGTGAGTCAGAGTGAGTCAGGTGAGTATGAGAAGGAGTCAGAACAACAAGAGGGATGAGTCACAATGAGTCAGAATGAGTCAGAACGAGTCAGAGTGAGTCAGGTGAGTCATGAAGAGGAGTCAGGACAATATAGCTGATATGGTACACAATAGGGGAACTGAGTCATGATGAGTCAATGAAAACAAGAAGAGTGAGTCATGAGGGATACTGGTAAATCAAGAGTGACTCATGGAGTAATGAGTCGTCCTAACCCCTGAGCCAACCAACAATCTGGAACCACACATCTCTGCTCCAGACACACAGCCTTTGAGGCAATGCTTGACTTTCCAAGTCAATCGAAGGGGGTGGTGTAGGGTTAGGTGGTTGAGAGGGTTGGAAATGATCGAAACAATATGGGTCATAGCTGGTGCTAACCCCGCTTTCCAATATCTGAATCTCTACACTTCTCTTGCCCTCATGCACAAAGGGAATATAGTGCATAGGCATGTCAACTCGTCCTGAGGAAGGGTCGAAGAAGAGTTCATGGGGATCAAGGCTTCCCCAATCCATGCTGTCGGCACTCATCCTGCCAGATCGTCGCCTGGTGTGGACCGGTGATAGTGCCCGAATGCTTGGCGACATCTGCATAGGGAATGATGGCATAGGCGCACATGTGGGAGTGGCAGTGAAGCACATGGCACTGGAGGTGATGGCTCAACTTGGGGTATGAAGATGTGATGGCAGTGGTCTGATGAGACGATTGGGGGAAAAGATTCCATGTAAGCGCTCAGCGCAGTTGGTGAAATAAACCGGTTCATGACACCATCCTCGTTCTGATCCTGCTCACCGCGACTGCCTTGCTTTTACCTATTCCAGCCGTGAATTGGGGCCGCCACCCAGGGGGATGTCTAGCGAAGCCGATAGTCTCTATGGTGTGCGGTCTCAGCCTGTAGTGCCAGATCAGGGTCTGAATTGGTGAGGGGTGGGCCCGTTGTGAGGGCAACACTAATGACGAAGCCACAACCAAAGATACTCAAGGAGATAAGAGCCGATACTAGGATAATGACCAACTGTGTAGTGGGTATCCTCAGTTTATAACTCTACCAACGATAGATACATGGGTGTCAGGGGACACCCTGTTTTCCATTTCCAGTTCTGACACCACA